>VSMD01139275.1:0-36860 GCA_008750895.1 Mirza zaza | reverse complement strand
CCCATCCTTCTGGGGCAACAATTATCTAGGAATGGTTCACTGCAGGAAATGGAGTTAGGTGTGTTGGGAACTGCAGAGCTGGGCTACAAGGTCAACAGAAATTCCCCCAGAAAATAGGCACTCAGAAAAATCTGCTTTCTTACTTATAGGTTTCCTCCTCTTCCTTTTTCATACTGGATATTCTCAGACCACGTTATTCTTTACGTTCTCATCTCATTGCATAGTGCAAAGCCACGGCGGGGCTCATTTTTCAGACGATGTGGGATGATGTTCAAAACTCGACACATAATCAACAGTAAGACCAGCTCTCTGGCCAACGGAGTGGAAATATTCACTTTGAAAAGGCATATCATAAACCAGAGTATGAGAATCACGTTAAAGCATGCGTCTATAAAACACAACCTCTGTCCCCAAAGCTGACATTTGACCTGCAATACTTGCACATAAGAAATTATTTTTTGCTGCCTAAACATGTGTTTCAGAAATTGATCTGAGGAGAATTGGTGAAGCTTTTCATATATGGATAGAATTTCAGAAAGCGATGCTTCTCTCACAGTTCAGTTTCATTTACTCTCACAAATAAAGCTTAAAAACTAGAATTTTAAATCTTCGAGGAATATAATAATATCTTCCCTGTGACTTTTATCTTCGTGCACAAGAGTTGGCTTATACAATTGTCCTTCACTTGCGGATGGTGTTGAAGTCAACATATCAGGCTCCTCTCCTTATTTTCCATTGTTTGCCATAATTAATCTTCTTGCTCAGCACTTAAAATCTATTAAATATTGATGTACTGGAGAGGAAAATTAGACCATTTATTTTTATCCTATTGCTGCTTTTTATCATTCAAAATTATGTATGATGCATTTTAGAATTAGACATTAAATAATGGGAAGCTCTTTTATTTCCTGTGGATCCTTCAGTCAATTGTATGATTGAAGTTTTAGTCAAATTTGTAGACTCTCTTGTCATACATCACTTGCGTCACCACAATATGATGTGAATAAACATGACTGTGGCAACTAATACTCTGGACTTGAATGACAGGTGTTTGTCCTTTAGATATATGGCCCTGAGCAGTTTGTTCTGTCTTAGTAATTCCCAATGTTCTAGAGTCTAAAATGAGAGTGACCCACCACTACCTACTGCAGAGTGTTTCTAAGAGCATCAGATGGGTGTGACTGAGCTTTTATACTCACACAAGTAAGGTGCAGCATTCTTACATACATGCAGAAGGATGTGAAGAATGTAATCAAAATGGAGATATAAATACTGTTACTTTCTGATGTTACTAATGCTGTGCTGTAAGCAGGAAGGGGTGCACACGAGTAGATTTGTGGTGATGTAGCTGATAACATGAGTGACCTGCCTGGGCTCCATCAGTCTCACCACTGTGGTGCTCAGTGGCCCAGCTTCCTGCTGCCATAGGGCTTTCTCCGGTGAGCCCCGAGCACAATCTGTCCAATACAGGCACAGCAGTCATGAGGTGCTGGGACATTAATGTTTCTCCCTCCCTTACCCAGCACCCCTCAATCAAAAGTGAATGAGAATCAATGAATAAAGACATTAGCTGTTTCCCGCCTTGGGCGAGATCCTTCCAAGTTGTGTGTTCTACACTGTATCCCTTTGTTCTGGCAGCTGATGAAGCTATTGTTGCCCACGGTGGTAACTTGCTGGATAATGCCTTCTTGATCGGCTGTCTTTCCTTCCCTGTGTCACATCTCTCCTGCTGGTGTTTCCTGGGATCACCTCCCAGTGGAACCTTTGTCTCAGGGTCTACTTTTGAGAAACCCAAAGACAAGAGACTTCCACTGTCCCTCGAGCCCTGCAGGCTTAAAGCCTTTTGTGTCACTCTCTGCATTTGCTCACTTCTTTTCATTACCACAGATTTCTTTCAGTTCCCCCAGTGTATTCAACCCAATCCTCTCTCAAGGCCTTTGCACACACTGTTTCCCCTCATTGGTCTGAGGTCTACCCTGGATCACTTTCACAATGGTTAACAGCTGCTCATTTTTCTTATGTCGGCCCCCACATTCATTTTTCAGGGAAACTTTTCTTGACATTCCAGTCTACATGAGTCTCCACTTTTACATACTGTCTTACCCTTGTATTCTCATTAATATAATTATAGCTTATAATTATGTGCATATGGGGATATTTGACTATCTCCCCAACAGGAGCATGGAACTCTAAGAGGACAAAGATCATTTCTATCCTACTCACTATTTTCCCCTATTTCCTGGCAGAGTATTTGTTGACTCTTTATTGAAGGAATAAGTATTATAAGCAATAGATTGTGTGTATGTGTGTGTGTGTGTGTGTGTCACTGTATTTATTTATTTAATTTTAGCATACATTCTGCTTCCAGATGTTTCACTTAGTAGCCCTTCCTTTTAGAACAAAAGACCCCTGGGTCTAAAATTCTCATATATCCATTGTGACAAAAAAGAACCTCTTTATAGGCAGAGCTTTGTCTAGGATAGAGGTGACTCGGTAGGTTGTGGGCCCTGGAGACAAGAGCTGTTATAGCAGCTATGGTCGGCAGATGGCTGGCAGGTGAGTAGGAAGTGACATAGACACCTGTTGCTGGTGAAGGATTCAGTCTTTGGGTCAGCTTGTGGAGTTGCTTGTGGTTGGAGTTGAGCATTGGAAACTAAAATCTCTTTTTCCATTTTTCTGGTGGCTTCAGATGCTTTCCTTTAGAGGATCAGTTTCCCTCCATTACCCTAGAATTACTCAGTACATGTTTTCATTCATGTATCAGAATGTAACCATGTGAGAATTGTGTTATCTTACAGTTCCCCTGGTCCATCAGACCCTTCCTTTGCATGGTTCAGTCTGTATGTATAGACTGTTTAAAGGATATTGATCTCATGGAAACAGAGAGTAGAATGCTGGTTACCAGAAACTGAAAAGGGTAGGGGGAGAGCGGGATAAAGTGGGGATGGTTGATAACCATCAAAAATAGAGTTAGATAGTTAGATAAGGTGCAAAAATATAGTTAGATAGTTAGAATGAATGACATTTATTAGCACAGCACAAATTTGATAGCACAACAACATTTGATTTGATAGTCAACAAGAAGTTATGATACATTTTAAGTAACTACAAGAGTTGAATTGGAATGTTCCTAACACAAAGAAATGATAATTTCTTGATATGATAGATATCTCAATTTTCCTGATTTGATGAATATATATTGTATACCTGTATCAAAACATCACATGTACCCTATTAATATATACAACTATTATTTAAATTTATACTATTATTAAATATATACAACTATTATTAAATATATACAACTATTTATACTATTATTTAAATATATACAACTATTATTTATACAACTAACAATTTAAAACAACATAAGAACCTATATGAAAATGTTCTAATATTCTAGTGGAATACCAAAATTCCAAATAAAATTATTCGGTCTAACATGAGAATCAAAATGTATCCTGAATGAATACTGTTTTAAGATATATGAAAAAATGCTCAATATCACTAACCATAGGGAAATGCAAATTAGAACCACATGGTGTTAGCAGCCTCCAAACGGAGGTTTTTCCAGGTTCTTGGTGATTGTTGGGAGGAAAGAATTTCAAGATGCACCAGGTAAGCCAAAGCGATAGTTTTTGTAATTGAAAGGTAGTACTGAAAGTGAAAGTATGTTCTAAAGAGAAGAGAGATGGCAGGCTGGAGCATTTGCACCAAAAGGAAGGGGTTTTGGTCTTATGAAGTTTCACCAATGGAGAGGAGGAATATTCAAGGAAGGAGCTAGGGGGTTGGTGTTTACTAAGAATTTGGGTAATAAGACCTAGATTGGGGTTGCCTCTAATTTTCATACTTTATATAGTTGTTTCAGAACTGTCATGGCAATTTTAAGGGCAGAGGAATTTTAAAACCACAATGCAAATAATATTGTAATTAGCCAAAGTTCATGTAAGGTGACCTAGATAGCTGACAAGCTGCTTGAAGTAAATTCTTGTCTGTGGTTATTATACTCCCTTAGTTAGACTTTAACAGCTGTACCCACTATGCTATCCCCTGTATCGAGCTTCTAGCTTAGTGGCTTTGTTATCTTCCACTTGAGGGTTGCTCATTTCGACACCTGCACCCCCTCTGCGAGCCCCTGCATCTGGTCTGAGCCCTGTTTCCTACTCTAGCGATAGGATTTCATCTCCCCTCTATTTGACAGGCTGTTACCAAAAAGACAAAAGATAAGTATTGGCAAGGACATGGAGAAAAGAGAACTCTTGCATCCTGCTGGTGGGAATGTAAATTAATACACACATTATGGAAAACAATATAGAGAGTCCTAAAAAATTTAAAATAGAATTGTCATATCCAGCAACCTCACTAATGGATATATATCTAAAGAAAAGGAAATCAATATGTTCAAGAGATATCTGCACTGCCATCTTTATTGCAGTATTATTCACAATAGCAATGATATGGAATCTGCCTGTCTATCAACAGATAGACTGGTCAAATAAAGTGTGGTATTTATACACAATAGAGTACTATTCAGCAATAAAAAAAGAAGGAAATCCTGTCAATTGCAAGGGTATGGATGAACCTAGAAAACATCATGTTAAGTAAAATAGGCAAGGCATAGAAGGACAAATATCACACGCTATCACTTATATGAGGACTTTTAAAATGTTGATTGCATAGAAGTAAAGAGTAGAATGGTGGGCTGGGACAGTAACCACATAGGGAATTGGGGAGATGTTGCTCAAAGGTTATAAAACTTCAGTTAAATAGGAGGAATAAGGTCAAAAGATGTATTGCACAACATAGTGACTGAAGTTAATAACAGTGTATTGTATTCTTGAAAAATTCTAAGAGAGTAGATTTTAAGTATTCTTACCACAAAAATGACAACTATGTGAGGAAATACACAGGTTAATTAGTTTAATTTAGCTATTCCAGAATGCATATTGCAAATTTCAAAATGTCCTGTTGTACATGATAGATATATACAATTTTAACTGTTATTTTAAAAACAGAATTTTTTTAAAATTTCCACCAGATTTTCTTGGGAGGTAGTATTTAGATACTCTGGGAATAGCTAAAGAGTAAATTCCAGCAGTTGACCCTTCTGGAGGCCTGAGTAGAAAAACTTTTTGTTAACTTTGCAAATGAGAGGCATTGTCTTTCACCCTCCTTATGTTTGTACATGCCAAATTTGTATGGGAAAAATATCTACTCAGTTATTGGGATAACACAATCCACTTCCCCAGCCCTTGCCCCAGAAATCTCCAGATATCTGAAACAAAATAACAGAAGTGCTTCCTACTTTTCTATTCTGCTTGATAAATAACCTCATTCTTGACTTTATTTTGTGTGTGTTGACATAGTCCTTGTCTCTAAGCCTGTGGTCCCCCACCCCCTCCGGGCCGCACAATAGGAGATGAGCGGCCTGCGGGTGGGTGAGTGAAGCCCCACCTGTACCCACAGTCGCTTCCCATCGCTCAAATCACCGCCGGAGCCCCACTCCCTGTCAGATCAGCTGCAGCATCAGACCCTCATGGGAGCACAAAAGAGGGATCCAGACTGTGCGTGCACTCCCCATGAGAATCCAACGCCTGATGATCTGAGGTGGAGCCAGGTGGCGACTTCTCCTCCCCTAGTCTGTGGAAAAACTGTCTTCCATGAAACCAGTCCCTGGTGTCCAAAAGTTTGGGGACAGCTGCCTAAGTAGTTGTCCATAATCAACTGGACCAATTAAACACATCACTCCCCCATCTTGGTAGTCAGAAATGCTGGGGAGGTTTAGAATGAGCCCTGGGGAACAAACTCACATGTACAAATTAAATTATAATAATATTCAGCACAGGGTACCTGTTGGTTTTTTTC
This sequence comes from Mirza zaza, assembly GCA_008750895.1. Taxonomy (NCBI): domain Eukaryota; kingdom Metazoa; phylum Chordata; class Mammalia; order Primates; family Cheirogaleidae; genus Mirza; species Mirza zaza. The sequence goes on along the minus strand of VSMD01139275.1, from coordinate 30,995 downwards.
TTCTTTTCCTAGAGCAAAAGGAACCTTAGGGGAACTGAACACCTGGTGAAATGGTTTGCTCCAATTCACTCAGCAATTTTTTTTTCATTCCTATAGGGGAATTAGCAGAGTGTTAAAGGTTTTAAAGAATTCAGATGAAAAGCCATCTGTTCCCTGGGCTTTGTTCAATCTCAATTTAAGGATGGCTTTGGAGATTTCCTATTCCCTAATTAATTCCTCTAGATGAGCTTGTGGGGTTGGCTCAATTTATTTTTTGAAAGATGGAAAAAAATGCTCTCATCAATTAGTCTTTTGTTATGTTGTGACTGAGATGGAAATAGCTTTTTGCCAAATGGAGCGAGGAGCTAAGAGATGCTTGTGTTTGGTGTGGCCAGGTGTCCTTTGTCATTAGGTCTGGCTTTGATGTAAGTACCATTCTCTTGGATTTCCAGATAATTGATGAGAAAGCACCCAGCCTTGCAGAAATCTGAGTAATATTTAGCCTGGGGCACAAAGATAGGGAATCCAATGCATTCAGTAAGAATCATATTTTAAAAGGCATCATTGTTCTAACAATTCTTTCCATTATCACATGCAATAAATTTTACATGGAGGCTGCTTGAATACTGTTTTCTAGAACCAGGTTTTCTGTGTGGACAAGAACTAAGGGACAACATGAGGGTTAAGTGACAGTGTGAGGAGTGAGGAGGAGGGGAGGAGAATAGAGGGAGAGGAAGAGAGACAGGAGAGGAAAGTTGGCTGGAGAGAGCCCCCCACCCCCAACAAGTGGGCTATAGATTTAGCAAAGTGTGGCAAAAATGTACCTGCCTGCCTACCTCAATTGTGTCTCCTCAAACATTAGAGCATCAAAACAAGGGCTTGTGCAGGAATCTCCATCCAGGAGGAGAAAAAAAGAAGTCCAATGTTCTCTGCCCCCACAGGCTGTAGAGAGTGAGTCCAGTTAAGTACATCTGCCTGTGTGGGTTGGGGGAAGACATAGGGAACAGGTGAGGAGGGGGGAGCAGGTCAGATGCAAGCAATGTCTTCAAATTCCTGTCTCAAATCTTGCAGGGTGCTTTTCTCAAATCAGGGAAGAGAGAGAAAACAGGTGCATGTGCCTCTTTTCCAGTTTGGGATTTGGGGAAGATGCTGCCTCTCAGGATATCCCAACAATGGAGAGATGTGTATGGTTAATGAGCCATGTAACCTGCTCTGTGTGTGTGTGTGTGTGTGTGCATGTGTGTGTGTGTGTGTGTGTGTGTGTATGAATGAACAAGCATGATAATGTGGAAGCATCTACAGTTTCCCAACTGGCCCTATTGTGGAGTGGAAGTCGTTGTCAGTGACAGTTACAGAGGAGGAAGGCTGTGGTGTGGGCACAGAAACCTCTGTAGCTGAGAGTTTCACCACTGGCTGCCTGGCTGGGGGTCGGGTGGGAGCCACAGCCAGATAGATTGGGGTGAGGGATACAGATTGCCAGCAAGAGCCAAGCGGACTTAACTCAGCAGGAAGGGACATCTTTCTTTGACAAAGACTAGTGAGGGCAGAGCACAGGGTCAGGAGGCATAAACATCACAGTGATGCTAGCCAGGCAAGCAATGAAAAGGCAGGTGCAGGACCTCATTGCCATAGTGGCTCATGGACATACAGACAGCATCACACGACCTCTCCCCTAACACACATGCACACACATACATGCACATACACACACAGCACACAAGCACCCTTATGTCACTGTTGGACACAGAACCTTCCCCATTGTGAGGAGGAGGGAAAGAGGAGATGGAACACAGAAAAGCTGAATAGATAGGAGCAGCTATAAATTACAGGGGAAGTAGATACTCCTTTATGTCACATTTAAGTTGACATTTTTACCCAAGAAAGATTTGACCAATTGTAAGGGGGAAAAAATCACTTAAAATGCTACATTGTCTCTATCCATCTGTATGTAGTGTAAGGAAATTTGTAACTCTTCTGCACAGGACCATTTCAAATATTGACGAAATAAGATTGAGAAAGAAAAGGTATTTGGGAAGAGCATTTTTTTTTAAACTGAGGAATAAATCATTTTGAAAAATTTTGCTGGAAACTTTTGTTTACCTCTCAGTGTCTCAAGATGAAATTTGCATTTCTTTGCATGCCCCTCGAGACCTTGCAGGGTCCTGTCCCAATTAACTGCTATCTCCAGGCTCTTCCACTCCTGCTGGATCCAGAGAGTCAGAACATTTGTCTGTCTGTTCCATTGCTTAGTGCCCCAGTGTTGCACACTCTGTCCCTCTGCCTTGAACACCATTCGTTTCCTCCTGATAGACAGGTAACCTCGCTCATCCCCACTTCCACTTGCAAACCCATGTGTCCCCTTGGCTCCCAAAACATCTACCCACTGCTCTCAAAGGTTCTTCCTCTTTTGGTACCATGGACCCATTTGGTATCTAGTCTGATATTGACTTCTTCACAGTATAGTATATTAAATGCCTAAAATACAGAATCTAAGCAAAGGGATCAAGTTCCATTGAAATATACCTATTAAAATCTTAGAAGAAATAGAATTTGATATATATGCTTCTTTATTAATGTTTTAAGTGACAAAATGTAGTGGTGAGTCCAACAACCTTTGTAGTTTTGAAGTGATGACAAGTAGAAAGGATATTTGGAGATATCTCCAATAACTGTGATGTGGTATGAAAATATCTATGGTTTCTATTCTGTGATCACAGGTTCTACTAATGCTACTGTGGTCTGTTGCCTGCAATCATTACAGAAGGAAATGCTAAGTTTCAGTTAGAGTTAGTGGAAATAAAGATGAAATGTTTTTTCTAATCCAAGTTCATGATCCTGGGTGAAGAACCCTGATATTTCCACTTGCTCTTTCTGACTTGAAAGCCTCTACTAAACTCTTTTTCTGTCTCCATGGCATCCATTCCTTCTACAGCGCATATCACTCTGGATTAGAACCATCTGTTTATCATCCAAGAACTGTCACTAGATCATAAGTCTCATGAAGGCAGGTCTGTCTTGATTTTATGTCCCCACGTTCTGCAATATCAAAACCCAGGAGAAGGTTCCTCATATACAACTGTAGCATTAAATAGAACCTGTTTTCAGCTTATCATGTTTTTAAAAGTATAAATAATCATCCCTCAATTGTACTTGTCATCACTGTGTTTGTTAACAAACTGTGTTTGTTAAAAATTTTTGGACATTTAAATCACATTTAGAAGTTTATGTAAATAATGTAAATGATATTGACTCAATGACATCATTTATTGTCAGCTCATTGATAACACCAATCTGGATTACATTCAATAATCCATTCAGCCATCTTCCATTTAAAAGGTTTGTCTTCTAGGTCTGGCATTACTAAAGATGGGCCCTTGGCAAACAATGGTAGCGCAAACAATAGTGAAGCCATGCTCACACACAGGCCTGCAGGAGCAGTGCTCATTGGAGAAACTCACCACCCCGGGGCCAGTAGCAGGTGTCCTTGAGCCCTCATTGTGTGGGGCAGTGACTTCAATTTGGCAGGCCTTGATTTCTGACTTTGCCAGAGGGATTCTGACTCTTAGGCTATGAAGCTCTGAAACTCCATACTTAGGAATGCACTGGCCTTCCTTGGTGTGATCAGGGACCGGGATATGACGGCATAATGACAGTGAGGTGACAGAAACTGAGCTCCATCCCTGTCCTGCCAGTTCAGTAGTTGTGAGTGGGAGTGGAGGGAGGCACAAGCTCCTGTCGTGGTATAATCTGGATTCCATGATCTGTAATTGCAGCAGGATTACATGGGCAGCCAGAAGGGTGTCCTTTGTTCCTGAGCTAGCAGCAACATTGGTGTTCTTTGCTGGTGAAGCACGAATCCCTCCTCTAGCAAGATCAAGGGTGGGGGTGATGGAGTTGGGGTCTAAACTGTGCTGTTGTCCACCATTGATGGGCTTAAACAATGGCCACAACGGGTTTCCCACAGGACATTGCCAAAGAAAAGTTCCCTTTCTGAGAAGCCAGGCTGCAGCGGTCAGTCTTGGACAAGTTAGCCCCTATCTTTCAATTATTACTTTATTCATTCTTAAACTTCCTCTTCTTTAAAAGTGGGGATATAATGGCACCGTTTCATAGAACTGTTGGGAAGAGTAAATTAAGTAATGTGCTTAAAATCCTTGGCATAGTTCTCAGCAGATAATAAGAATACAAATTTTATTATTATGTTGTAATTCTATGATAGTTAAAACAATATTATTAAAGACTTGCTTATGATATTTAAGAAAATAAGATTTTCTTCAAGTTCTAAGATTCTTTAGACTACTATATCCATCTTCTATTTTCCCTTTCTGAGACTTTAACTTCCTGAGTAGTATGTTTAGGTTCTGTCTGTATCTATTACTCTCTTCTCTATTGGTTTCCTGTGTATGTTCTGATTTCTTAACTGGGCTGTCAAATTCACCTCTAATACTTCTGTTGTGTTCTAGCCCCCTGGCTCTATACCTTGTTCTAGACCAGAGAACAAACTCAACAAATGTGTATTCATTATCAAGATAGTTATAAATCCCTTAAAATAGATTCCTTGAAGCAAAGCCAACGAGAAACTGTGCTATACAACTTTAATATATTTACAAATTTTAAATCATTTTTTTTTGGAATTATTTGGTGTCTTAGTCTGTTTGTGCTACTCTAACAGAATACCACAGGCTGAGGAATTCATGAAGAACAGAAATTTATTTTCTCACAATTCTGGAGGCCAGGATGCCTAAGATCAAGCTGCTGGTGGGTTCAACTGTCTGTTGAGGGCTGGTCTCTGCTTCCAAGAGGGCACTTTGTTGCTGCAGCCCCTGGAAGGGAGGAAGGCTGCCTCCTCACAGGGTAGCAGAGGGGTTGGGAAAGTGAAGCCTCTTTTATAAGGGCCTCGATCCCATTTATGAGAGGAGGAGCCCTTGTGACCTAATCACCTCTTAAAGGCACCACCTTTTAATACCATCACATTGGTCACTAAGTTTCAACAGCTGGGTTTTGTAGGGGGAACATTCAAGTTATAGTAGTTGGTCTTTTTACTAGTTCCAAGTGGCTACAACTAATTTGTAGCATTTTCACAAATATATTTCTTATTATAGTTAAATATAGAGTGTAATGTTTAATTCTTCTCCAGAGATGTATTGAACTTGTTATACCCCTGTCCAGGAGGTGTCTACACTTCTGAACGTGCCATTTCCATGCCACTGCACCCCAGCCTACCCATGCAGACTTGGATCTCACAACAGCCAGTTCTTCATTCTGCCTACTGGTCTGCAAACCAGTTCCTCCTGCAGCATCTAACCTAAAGGAACCTATCTGAAAATTTACCAAATACTTTCCGTATGCATAATTGTTCATATCTTCTTCCCTCTATCTTCTGAATAAAACTAGTAATTATTCAAGAGATCTAGTTCCAGAATCCTGATTCTGCTACCTATTAGCTCGATGAGCATTAGCAAATTAGCAAATTAACTTTTCTGCAGCTCAAGGTCCCCATTTTTATTATAAATTAATATAAATATCTACCTTATGTCTCTGGGGATGAAATGAGAACATGCATAAAAATCTCCTAGTCCAGTTATTTTAAAAATCATATTTAAATGTCTTCCTTGTATCCCCTCAGCCCTCTCCCTTCCAAAAATTTTATGTCTTATCCAGTGCAAAATATACCATTGTGATTGGAGAGAATACATATTAGCTTTTGCTTTACAACTTGGATCATACTACAGGATCATACTACAGGATTTATTGCTGCCAACTCCCACCTGCATCCCTAACTTCCACTACAAATACACACACTCTTTCCATTCAGCATCATGCTCATAATACTTGGATCATACTACAGGTATTACCCTATTCCTGACTATATTAAGATAATTAGTATAGTTTGCATAAAATCCCTAAATGACTTCATGCTTTTCTCTCTCTCTACACTGCTTGCCCTCTGTTTCCCAGGGACAGAGAAGGGTTTAGCAAACATAATTGAAATGAAAGAAGAAAAGTGTGGAAAGAGAGAGAGAGCGAGAGAGAGGAAGGAAGAGAAAGAGAAGAGGAACCCACACAATATGAGCATGATGCTGAATAGAAAGAGTGTGTGTATTTGTAGTGGAAGTTAGGGCTGCAGATGGGAGTTGGCAGTAATATAGGGAGGTGAATAGTTGAGTCTAGGATGAGGCATTTCCAATCAGGCAATATTGCTGCTGCTGCTCATCTGCAAACCACTCCTTGCAAAGTAAAGTTTTAGAAAAAAATAAAGTGTGCTCGTAGCAGTAGGGTACCAAGTGCTTTCAGGACCCTCAGGGTGACCAACAGTCCTGGTTTTCTGGGACTGAGGGGTTTCTCAGGAGGCAGGATAATGAGCGGTAAGCAAGGCGAGTTGGTTGTCTTACGTGGAATGGAAGTGCAATGGGCCAAATTCAATAACAAGAAACTAAGTCAGAAGGCAATGAGCTGGCTGTTTTGGAGAGTGGGTCCAGAAACTCAAACCACTGGTTATTAAAACATTTCTTAATACTAAAAGGAAAAATTATGGTAAATCCCTTAAGAATGGAAGCCAAAATCATTTTCCATAAAAAGAGACGTGGAGATGAAAGGGGGAGCTCTCCCGCCTTGTGGCCAAAGAGCCACTGTCGCCTAAGTGTGAGGAACAGGTGTACACCAGAGTGCCAGAATAATCGGGCTCGAGTCAGGTACAGTGGAGACCCAAGGAGTCAACTCCAAGTCACTGTTCCATTGGTGAGTCAACCCTATGGGCCAACTACAGACAGGGCAGTCATGGTTGGCGAGGCTGTGAATTCTCTTCTTCCTGATGTCCGCCGCTGCTTTGGGGAAGCAACTGAATTAGTAAGTGTCAACCTGGAGCATCATCACTATATCAGGCCTTGCTGCAAATACTTTCTTCATATATCCTTGCTACAGATAAAATGAGAAATGTTTCTGGAGAAGAATTTTGCTATTTCTGACCCTAAGGCACACGGAAAAAGATTGGTATCCTATGAACCTGAAATCAGGGTTTTAAAATCCTCAAATCCATTGGAAAAGGAGAATTTTCAACTCTGTTTATTTTTTTTTCCATGAATGTTATGGTAATTTTTAAAAGGATTTTCAAAGTATGCGGTGATATCATCAAGTGAACAATCTGGAAAGCCTAACATTAAAAACCCATGGAAGGACCTTGAGCTATCATTAGTGCTGGAGGAAGGCCTGCTGTCTGCTCGAACTGCTCGCATTTGCTACCAGCTCCGAGGCACACTCACTTCAGTTTATTTTTTCAATCTCAGAGCGCTGATAGAATTGGGAAAACCCAGATTCCTTTCTCTAAGTCACTGGCCTCCTGACAAGCTATATTAGACATGCCCTTGTGGTGAGGGGATTAAAATATTACTAGCTTTGTTTTGAAACGGTGACACAGAGTGTGTTTTTGGAATCTTTCTGAGGTGGTTTGGGCCCTTGACTTGCCTGGTAACCACAGCTTCTGGACTAATCCAACTCACAGTTTGGGAATTTCCAAAGTGACTACTAACAGGGGGCCTTGGTTTATGTAACGCTGTTGGGTTTGCAGCTTGCCTTCTAACAGGTGAGCAGACTCTTTCTCTCAACAGCAGGTGGGGGACGTCTGTACATTTCACCTTTCACATTTGGTGAGCATTGCTTATGTGAGAGCTTCTCCAACTTTCATGCACACAGAGATCACGGAATCTTCTGGAAACCTTGTTGAACAGTTAAGTCTAGAATGAGGCATTTCTAATCAGGTGATACTGCTGCTGCTGTTGCTGCTAGTCCGCAAACCATGCTCTGTAATGTGAGGTTTTAGAGAAAAATAAAGTGTCCTTCATCAGGAGCGTACGACATGCTTTCAGGACACTCAGAATTTATGAGTCTAATTTGTCCTCGGGGGCCAGTGCAGCAATGTCAAGTTGAGTAAATGTCCTTGACTGTAATAAACTTGCCTGAATTTATGTATTATGAAAACTCCTCTAGAGATCATTTTCTTCATGACATTTATGGTTATCTGTTAGAGTCTGATGGTATCTCTTCTCTGTTGCTCAACTGGATTGGGAGGTGTTGCATGTTTGATTTCTTTAGCTATATTTGCTGTTCTGGCTTATTACTGCACAGAGGAATTGGTGGTCTATGCCAAGGCCCAACACATGGGCTTTCTGATACACTACCTAGAGAAGAGGCATAGGTGTAAAATGTGCATCCTCAGGTTAAATGAAACAGAAGGCTCTTATTCAAAGAGACTGTCATTCAAAAGGAACAAACATTTAAATAAGTGTGATTATCAATGTGAAGAGAAAGCATAAAAATAAAAAAGTAAAAAACATATATTCAAAGCTAAAGCTAAGGAATAGAAGACATTGGCATGTTTCCCTTTAATTTCACCTGGTCTCAGGAAGTAAGGGCCACAGGGATCCACTGACGCTGACACCAGCCACAGAGCATTAAGGCATAGGAATTGGGTTGAAATGCCTTTGGATCAGAAGCAGAGAGTTTCGGTTGCAAATAATTAGAATTTATACACTTTATCCTGTGCCGGGAGGGTGTGTTTCCAACAGCTGAATGTAGACTGACCAGACTTTGTCCAGTTTCTTTGAAACACATGATCATTTGGAAATTGTTTCTATTTTTGTTCAAGAATTTAATTCACAGTTATTCCCAACAATGGAGGCCTGTCAAATATTACTGAATTTAAAGGAAGCTGTTAACACTAGTCTTCACCCCTCCTAATTCACTGTGGTAGTCAGTAGCTGCTTTAAGATATGCAGTGTATAAAGGAGTGGAAATCTGCTTCCTAGCACAGCTTTCTACTGCATCTCTGTGTGGTTGTTAATCAGAGGACGAAAGGACACTCACCAGACCCTTCCATTTGCACATAAAATAAAAGCCTTGTGGTCATAACTGCTTTTCTGCTAACCAAAATAGAAAGCCAAATGGGGCAGAGAGCACAGGGACTGTTTAACTATATATCATTACATGGTAAAGCTATGTGAATAACTCTTGAATATGCATTGATTGATTTTATATCTTCTTCACACAGAAGTGGTCAATTTCAGTTTCTAAGTTTTTGTCATTCACTCACCAACTATTTCTCCCTTTTCCATGACCCTAACTGAACAACAGAAGATTTGAATCATAAAAGAAGAGTCAAAAAAAACTTTTATTTGTTTGAAGGAAATTCTTTCCATGTGTCCCTGCTCCTTCCCTTGCTAATTTGGGTCATGTGCTTTGCTTTAGTCATCTGTCTCAGGCAGAGAATGGCCAGGGTCCTCCTCCCCTCACCGCAGAGAGGTCTGGAGGTCTGCAAGTGGTAACTGAAGACGGCTGGACTCACCACATCCTACAAAAACTGTAATAGCTGCTTTAGGCTGGGAGGTTCCACTGGAATTTGAGGCTAAGAACACAAAGCAAGCCAACAACAAAAAGGTCTGCAAGGCAGGGTGTGAGTTGATTGAAAGGGAGGAGGAAGGAGAGAAGAACCAATATCAAGGGTAGAGAGGATGGACTAGTACAAAGCCAGAGAGCTTTATGTTTGAATAATAGCTGTGTTCTGCATACCTGTAGAAAAGTGACTTCACTTCATATTAAGAATCAAAGTCAAGCTATTGGTACAAATTGCTGCTCCTGAAGGTAAAATTGCATGTATGTTAGGTAAACAGAAGGACTGATCTCTAAGAATTCAGAATTCAGCTAGGTTTGTACCTACCTTGTATATATGCTCTTTTAAAGTTTTGGGGAAATAGAGAGTTTTTCTACAATTTCTGACTTTGTCTTTATGGTAAGTAGCAAATGGTTTCTGGAAGTTACGCTTCCAGAAAGTTACGCTTCCAGAAAGTTCTGGGAGTTACGCTTACCTCTCTTCCATGATTTCTCCCTATTGATCTTGTGAAACATTCACTGCCTGTGCTACTTATTTGGCAGTTATTCAAGATGTATTCAGATGTGCATCACTGTACTGTTTTCTGGTATTTTTTTCTCAGTCCTTGCATTCTTATTTGCATTTTGGTCTACTTCATTTATGTTGGTTTTCTCTGTGCCTATGAGAGTCTGTTTTAAAACATGGCTATGCATTCTTTTATGTTCTTACTTAAAGGCAGGCTACGTTCCCCCTTCCATTGAATCTGGGTAAGCTTGTGACTGCTTCAATCAACAGAGTTGTACAGAGTTCTGCACAGAGTACAGAAAAAGAGGTGTCATATTACAAACAATACAGGGCTGTAAAAGCCCAACTCACTTCCAATCTTATATCATGAAAGACCATGTAGATTCAGCCTTGTTTTCTGGTCAGATTCATTCTTGGTACCCTGAAATCCTGAAATATGATATCCAAAATTTGACCAACTTGAAACTATAATGCTGTAAAAGGCATATTTGGGTATTCCAGTTGATAGTCCCTGCTGGGTCTGTCCTTTAGTTACCCCAATGCAGGCACATATCTGTGAAGGAAGAAATATCTGAATATTAGAAGGAAGAATATTAGAAGAGTGTCCTCCAGCATCAGCCTTTAGACTTATCCTAGCTGAGGCTTCATGTATCATACGGCAGAGAAGAGCCAGAGCTGCTACATCTCTCTGTGAGCATATGTAATGGTTGTGGCTTTACAGCACCGTGTATTTAGGTAATACACAGCAATAACTGGAATGAAAGAGAAGAACTCATAAAAACTACATTTCTCATTGGCTTGAAGGTACAGTAATTATTAGTGGTAGATTCTAGGGTGAGAGGAGATGATAAACCAAGGTATTTTTTTTCTCTCCCTCTTTCTGTGTATCAGGCGCAGAGAGTTAATTGTATCTTTTAATGGTTCCAGCTCCTGGCAGGTTACCCTTGAAATGGTTTCAGAAACTACCTGGAGATGCCAGCTCCTGGTCTCTGGGAATATCCTTTCCCTTCGACTCTCATCCTAGGAGCAGTCATAGCTTTCTGCTATTGTTAATCTCTGAGTTGGCGACTATGTCTTGACTTACCTTTTAACCCTTTTTTAAAAACCAATTCCTGATAGTAACTTTCTTCTGTTAAACTACTTACTTGCTTGACCGGGCCCTGGATCATACAGGCTACAACTCATATTTCTTTATATGCTCAACTGGGCACAGGAAATATGCAACTGCTTTTAGTTGATCAATTAAATACAGATCAGTCTGCAAAACATTCACCTTCATGAGTAGGGTTAAAGATTCTTTTGTAGCATCAGGCTGACCGTAATCCTACCAAACGTCTACCATCACCAATATTAGCTTGAACTTGCACTTGGGTGTGATTTTTATGGGAACTTCTATGTATTTGACCAATTTCTTTGCCGGAGTAGATTGGCAAAAGTTTTAATGAGTCTCTGTTTCATTTGGAAGAAGGTTATTTGAGCTACTGTTATCTAAAGGGTGTTTCCAACTTAACCTTTGATTTTTCCTAAGGGCCAGAAAATGAGAAATGGGTTAGAAGCTAATGCAAAGCACAGGTTCATAACCGCTCCACTTGAGCCACAGGCTTATTTATCTCATTGGTATATTTACTTAAAAAAAAAAGTTTAGATCTTATAAAAAGAAAACCTATCCATGCATCTATATTTGTATCACATAAAATTGTAGTTAAGACAGATATGACATCCATGGATAAATGTATTCCTTCTAACTTCAGCATATTAGCTAATACATGAGCATAACTTGAATGACCCATTGTCGTAGCACAGATTCAAGAGCAAATATCCTCTTTTATATTCTGTCCTGAGTTTGCCGTAGTGGGCTGTAGTCATGGCTGTGTAGACCTGCTGTGTCGCCATGCCTGAACCACTTAATCTTTTTGGTCTCAGGGTTCATATGTGTAAAATGAAGGGCTGGACTCGCCCCTCATAGCATTGCAGCTGGAACGTTCTGAATCATTCCCTCTAAACACCTGATTTCATGCTCTTTTCCAGGGACCTTCTTTCTTTGACATTTTTTTAAACCATCATAAAATCATTGCTTCCTCATATAAATGAAGGGATGAGGCCACATGATACAGGATGCCGAATTACAAGCAGCTTTATAATAGCTGCATCCTACCATCATCTGTGCCTAAACCTGGTGTTACAGTGAATGATGGAGTAGAACAACTGCAGAGCAGGACATCTCTTGAACTGCATCAATTCGTGTTTGGGTTGGAGCCTCCTGTAAGGTATAGATCACAGCCAGTCTTTCTTGTGGACTATCAAATATATACAACACTGATTTTGAAGAACATGATTTGTTTCAGGACTTTTCCATTGAAATTCATTGTAGCTTTTTTATCACAGGAAAAATGCAGTATGAGGGAGAGCTACATCTGTGTAGGTTAATGTATGAAATGAATTGATTTCTCCTTTCTGATGCCTAAGACTAAGATAACAAAGCTAATTTCTTCCATTGATCATCAGGATACCCATGAAAAATTGGAAGCATGAAATGATTTAGGGTGACTATCCCACCTTTCTCTGAATTAACAGCCTGCACAGTGGCCCCAAAGTCATGGGTTTTGTAGAGTGTTTGAAGACTCAAGTTAATACTAGTGGGTATGTAATATTTTATTTGTCACTGTTTTATTCTTAGAGTGAGTGCTTTGTAGTGATAATTTCTAGATATCATATTTCTAGGCTTCATAAAAAGTGGTTTGGAGGCTTTTTCAAAAGGTTTGTGGATCTGTCCTCATTGACCAGAGGTTCAGTTCTGGAGTTCAACCAGTTGGGTTTAAATCCTTATTTCTTCACTCAACCACAGGATAAGATTTTTAAGCTTTCCAACCATTATTTTGACTTTTATTCTAAAATTTTTCATAGGTATTATATAACAGATATACAACGCATCTAGCACAATGCTAGCTCATGAAAGACATCTGATCTTTATCATTGCTTTCTTCTTCCCCTTATTACCTGGATACTATTAATAGAAAATTCCCCGAGTATATATTTTCTTTGGGTAAGGTAAATAGTAAAACATATTCCCCTCAAAAATTACTGTAATATTGACAGGAAGAGAGGATAATCGAATGTGATGACCAAAAAGTTACCGTTGTGTGAAATTTATTTTGGCAACAGAATTTTATTTAGTTTTCAACTTTATTTTTTGATTTATTTAAATAAACTGTCATATATTTTTTTTCCAGCAAGATGGCCAGGTAAATGATGAGACTTGAAATTGTGATTCCCAGAAAAAAAAGCATGCTGATATCTTTGAACCCTGTGATTTTTTTTTATCTATCTAAAAAAATTCTTATTTTCTTGATTTCTTTTTCATAAATAAAAATTTTAATAGATGTTTTCTTATGACGGTGTGTGCCAAAGGTACTATGTAAGAGGAGTTATGTGTCACACTGTTTTCCTCTTTATTTTCTTTTAATACCTAAGCACATTTCTCTTGAACTATCATTTGTGTGTTTTGAATATGCTAAAATACTGTAATACTATTCAGCTAACACTGGCAGGGGCTAAACTTCTGACCTAACTAAAGGTTTTTTATCAAAACACATTTTCAAACCTTGCTAAATGCCTCTTGGTGCTAAATTTATCAATGGCAAGAGCCTAGTCCCAGCTGAACTTAGGGCTCTGAGGCAAAGGCTTTGAAAGACTATAAAGCAAGCCTCCATGTCTGGAAATAGCAATGAAGCAACTCTGCTTTATACCCAAACTAAAGGATCCTGTAGCATTTAAGAGGTCAGAGAGACCATGTTCTAAAACCACAACATTTTATGTGTAAGAGCTTAGAAGCCTATTACATATCAATGATAAGTTTATTAATGGTAGCAGACTTGGGTTCAAATCCAGAATTTGCCTTTTACAAGTTGTGGAACCCCAAGAAAGTTATTGAACATCTCCGAACCACACTTTTTCAAAGAATAAGGGCATTGTTCAAAGTTAGGTGATGTAAGTTATTATCTGTAATTTACAACACAGAAAATAAAGTTGTATTGCAAAATTTCCCTTACCTTTGTACCCTACACTTTTTGATGCCAAAACTGACACAGATGCATCCCAATATAATGAACATTGATGTGGTCATTATAATATTTTTCATAATTCTTTCTTATATCCTACTCTGTGGGTAGTACGTACTTCCTCACTCCATTGTCTTGGGGCCATGTGACTTACTATAACTGATCGTATTTGGCTGGAGTGTCAGTTCTGAACAGAGGCTAAATGCTAGATACTGCCATGTCTACCTGAGAGTTCAAGTCAGATGTGGTGATAACAAGAGCATACCACAATCTAAGATGTAGTATTTTCATCTGACAAGGATAAAGGTTACTATAATTTTAAGTCTGATGTTAATAGGAATAAATATTACTCTCATTGAAATTTGAAAGTGTTGCTGCATGTTCTTGGCAGTAAGAAAGTTATTTTAAAGAAAAGCCTCCACAGAGGCCACTTAACAAATCCTTATTCCAATGTACAGTTATTTTTGGTGAAATAAGAGAGCCAATGACCTCATCTCATCCAATAAGAGTAAGCTGTTGCTCCCATGACTTGTGGTCCATGAACTCACTAAATTTGTGTTCTTCAAAGTTGCATCTAAGCAGTGACAATTCTGGGTCCTTACGTGTATACATTTAAACAAAAAAAAGAAAAACTCACGAAACCTGTTAAATAATTATTAATAAATTTTGTGTTTAATGCCTAAAGTTTAGAAAATGTAGAAAGCCACAGAAAATAGTGAAACAAAGACACGTGTAAAATACCCAGATTTAACAAATGTTACTAGTCACATTCATGTTTTTTAAATAAAATAATTAGCGCTTTAAAAATAAAGTTTTCACTTTTCCCTTCCTAGTCCTTTTCTCACAGGCAAACATGAATGTGGCATGCATCTTTTAGTTCATACTTTTAAATTTTTCTTAGAGAGATTCCTAATTTATTCATAAAAATACATGGTATTAAATTGCATTTTTAAATGTACATACATGTTATCACATGTTGTGTATCATTTTGTGACTACTTTTTTCAACAAGCATTTTGCTTTTGAGATCTCAAGTTGCATATATATCATATATATGTAAATTAATAAATACATATTTTTATTTACTATAAGTGTATTATAATATTGTGTTATATAATTTTAAAACAGTATCTTTATCCATTTCCCTTTTGACAGGCATTCTGTTTCAAATTTTTATTGCTATACAGAACTTTATATTCTCCTAAGAGTAAAGCATGGTGTCTGATACTAATGTGTTTTTATCACTTTTGATATTATGTAAAATCCAATTCACTCTTCTCTATATAATTATACTGTAAAGCATCTTACAGGTTTATTTTTTTAAGAAAGAAAATGCAATACAATTCAAAATAGAAAATGATATCTCTGAATGAACCAATAGGAAAAAGAATGGCTGGACCTTAGCATTTGAAGAAATAAAGACTTAGTGAGTGTTCTGTGATGTTTTTCTGAATGAGATCCGAAATGTTCTATGTCTGTGGGTGAGAAATGGATCGTGGTAAAGGATATTCTCGTGCAAGCATTTTAAGTACTTCACACCAGCTCATTGTCACTAACCTCAACAATATGTATTTTCTTAACAATTCTACTTCAAAATCAGTGTTTCAGTAAAGAACAGGAAGGAAATATTCCCCAAATTTTCAAAAAGCACAGATATTTCTAAAAAGGTATTTTAAAAATATTCCTCTCTTTTTTACATAATTACCAGTTAACATGTTTTGACATGGACGTTAATGTGAAGATTTACTTCCACCTGGGCATTTGCTTAAAATTTTTTTTTCTTCTATCTTTTTTCTTCAACTTGCCTTAACAGTTAATTTTAGTAAAATCAACTGTTTAAGGCAAGTTGAAGAAAAAAGATAGAATAAAAAAATGTAATTGGTAATTACTCTATAGCAAGTTTAGTATCTAAGGAAAACTGAAAATACCTATTAATCTGGGAATATCCTTTCATCAATTTTAATGTCAAAAGTTTTATAAAAATTACACAAGAAGATACAGAATCCTCACATAAAAACCTAATGGGGTAATATTTTTAAGTATGTGGGTAGATGGCTTTTATTTATGTCTGTAAAGTAGGTCAGGAAATGCTATAAATTGATAGTTATTTAACCTTAGAGCTCACACCAAGTCTTTTAGTTAAATGTATAGTAGCTGCCTTCGTGGTTGAGGTGGCGAAGAAACTCTTCATGCTTTTCCTTGATAAAATTAAAATATGTGCATTTTTCCCCTCCACAAACCTCAGAAATCATTATTGCCATGATCCCATAAGAATGAACCTTCATTATCGTTACTGGAGTGTTTCTATTTTAATATCCGTTTTAAATAGGTTGTTTTTTCATGGGAGAGAAGATGACAGAGGATCATTCTGTAAATTTTAATAATGAGAATCTTTCTGAACAAAGTATTAAAAAGAAAAACTTAATGAGCATTGTATAGAACTTGTTACATGCCAAGCATGGGTTTAAGTATTTTAGAAATACAGTGTCATTTAATCCTTATAATATCTGTATGACATCTCCACTTAAAGCATAAGCAAACTGAAGCAGAGAGATAAAGTCGCTTGCTCAAAATGATCACATGCATCATAAGTGAAAGAGCTGGGATTTTAACTCAGGCAACTCACATTTTTCATACCTAGACAATATATTGGAACAACTGTGGGAATGACAATTCTCATAATAGATGAGCAACTCAATGGTACATTGATGAGGGTGTGCCAGATTTACAGAAGAGTTGGGTAACTTAATTTCTGTAATATATATATTACAGAATATATATATATATATAAAACTATATCTAACAATATATCTAACAATATATATCAACAATATAACTATATCTAACAATTTTATTTTATTTTATATATATAAAATTGTTAGACATTTTGAACATTTCCTCTTGTTATATATATATATATATTTTGAACATTTCCTCTTGTTATATATATATATATATATATATATAACAAGAGGAAATGTTCAAAATGTCCTTGAGAATAATTTTGGTTAAGTCCAAGTCAGCATTTCCTAGAAATTAGGGTCATAATTAAGGCTGGTAAAACTTTTTTCTATTCAGTTTTAATGTGACCATTCCTGGAGGAAGGAGGTAGATAAGACACTTCATCAATATTAATTCTGACCTTAGGGGCTTTAAAATAGATGCCATCTTGGTGTGTTCGGATTTTGGCCTGGGATCCTACTTTCTTTCCCTAAAATTTGCATCTACTTAGACTCTTGGGCTGCAAATATTACTCTAAATATCTCCCTTAAATGTTTCTATTTTGATATTGGTTTTTAAAAGGACTGGACTTGGTTCTATTATCTTTTCCTAAAGTTTGTATATGTGAAGTAAACTACCTTAGATTCCTTTAGATTTAAACTCTCATGAACTATTTTTTTTTCTTTTTCTCCTAAATATCTTTATTCTCATGAAATTATACACAAAGAGAGACAGAGAAATAGAGTGAAAACACATGTGAATAATTTGTTGATGGGCTTCATTTCTCAGTATGACATAGTTCCTGACAGAATAATACGGTTCTCAAGATCCAATTGCATTTGCAGCAATGTCTGTATATTGTAAAATAATTGAACTGCAATTGGTGGTGGTAGTTTTGTCTGCCTTTGCAATAATACATTTGGGCTGTATCACATCTGGCTAAAACGCAAGCTGCTGTTTGGTGACTGGGTAGATTCTGCTGCTTCGGGAGGCAATGTGCCATAGACACATGCTTACCCGTTGATCAAAATAAAAGGAAAAAATAAGTCATTAATTACATAATTCTGAGATTTTAAAAATGAAGTAAATACTTCCACCCGATAGCATAAACTTTCATTAATTAAATGCATGTAGGTCGTTGGTTAAGGTTAAGTTTTAGAGCGAGTAGTCTGGTTATTATTTTTTTCTAAATGTTTCAAACCAAATGGGGTATTTCTTATCTAGAACTTACTTTAATGTTTGCTTATTTTATTAGATTTGTTTAAAAATTACTCTTTTACTGGGTAGCAGAACAATATACTCTGTATAATTTTAATATTTTTCCAATTTTTTGAGACTGGCTTTATGGTCCAGAATATGGTCTCTCTTCACATGTACTCCCTTTACACTTGAAAAGAACGTGTGTTTTCTTGTTGTCAAGGGGAGTGTTCTTTAAATACCAATTTGTTCACATTAGTTGAAAATGGTCATATCTGCGGTATTCTTACTGATTTCTTGTTCACTTGTTTCTGACAATCACTAATATTTGTGGGTTAGTTTTATTTTCCTTTTAGTAATGTTAATTTTTTGCTTCATGCATTTCAACACATTGTCATCAGGGACATGAACTTTAGGGTTATTGTGTATTCTTTCTGACCTGAACCTTTCATTATTTTGAGGTGTTCCTTTTTTATTTCTGATAATATTTCCTGTCCTGAAGTATATTTTGTCTTGTATTAATACAGCTACTCCAGCTTTCTTATGATTAGTGTTCATGTGGTATATTTGTTCATCCTTTTAACCTATTTATGTCTTTTTAATTTGAGTGTGTTTTCCATAGAGAGGAATTATGTCTTTCTTTTTTTAATCAAGTCTGAAAATTTCTGCCTTTTAAATGGAGTGTTAGGCTATCTACATTCACTATAACTATAGACATGAATGCGCTTAAATCTAGCTTCTTGCTTTTAATTTTTAATTGTCATAATTTTTTTCTCTTTTCTTTTTGTCCTGCCTTATTTTAGCTAAATAAGTGTCATATTTCATTTTGTCTCTACTATTGGCTTATTTGCTATACATCTTTTATCTGGTTTTGAGTAATGGTTTTATAGGGTATATAATTAGCACAGAATTCCTTCAAATAATATTGTACTACTTCAAGTGTAATGTGATAACCTTATAAATAATATTCTTCCATTTCTCCTCTTCTTTGTATGACTTGTCATACATATTATTTCTACATATGTAGTAAACTCTACAATAGATTGTTGTTATTGTTCTTTAAATCAGGTGTCAGCAAGTTTGTTTTTTCCCTATAAGTCCAGATACTGTATATTTGAATCTGTATAGATCATACTGTCTCTATCAAAACTACTGAACTCTGACATTGTAGTGTGAAAGCAAGCATAGGTGATACACAAATAGTGCAACAGTGTTCCAATAAAACTTTATTTACAAAAAGAAGCAAGGGGCCATAATCAGCCTTTGGTCCATAGTCTTCTAATTTCTGCTTAAACAATCAATTCTTTTTTCTTGACATTAAAACATTAAGAAAACAAAACATATTTACCATTTTGGGCTCTTTTCATTTCTTTAAGTGGATTTGAGTTTCTGTTTGATACAATTTTCCTGTTGTAAGAAGAATTTTCTTTCATATTTCTTATCCTGCAATTGTGCTGTAAAACGATCAAATAAACAAACAAAACCCCTCAGAATGCAAACAAATAACAACCTTTCAGCATTTATATGTTTAAAATTATTTTATTTCATTTTGTTTTTTAAAAGATATTTTCAGGGGTAAAGATATTTTTATGCTGTAAAATAGCGTTTTTTTCTTTCTGTATTTTAAAGATTCCTTTGATTTCTGGTTTGCCTTGTTTCTTTTCTTTTTTTAATTTCATCATATTATAGGGGTACAAATATTGTTAAGCTTACATATATTGCCCTTGGTACCCCTCTCCCCCACCGAGTCAGAGCTTCAAGCATGTCCATCCTCCAGGTGGTACGCATCACACTCATTATGTAAGTATACACCTATCCCTTCCTCCCCATCCCACCTGCCCACCATCCGATAAAAGTTATTTTTTTATTTTATATATTTTGGTTACATTTTATATCATTGCCTCTCCCTAAGAAGGGTTAGAGGTATGCCCTTCCCCTCTGCAATGCTCACCACAGCTCTAAGATGTGGGTCTATCTCCCCCCCCAAATCCCTGGTGAACACTACCACCCTTTGAGCACCATAGTTTTAATCAGTCAGTACTAATTTGATGGCAAGTACATGTGGAGCCCGTTTTCCTGATCTTGTGTCGCCTCACTTTGGATAATGGGCTTAAGCTTAATCCAGGATAGTGCAAACGGTGCTAGCTTGCTGTCATTTCTTAGAATTGAGTAATTTTCCATTGCGAACATATATCAAATTTTGATTATCCATTCATGAATTGATGGGCACTTGGGTTGTTTCCATGTCTTTGCAATAGCGAATTGTGCTGCCATAAACATTCAGGTGCAGATGTCTTTATAATAGAATGTCTTAAGCTCTTTTGGGTAGATGCCTAACAATGCTATTGCTGGGTCAAATTATATTTCTATTTTTGGCTGTTTGAGGTATCTCCAAATTCTTTTCCACAAAGGTTGCACTAATTTGCAGTCCCACCAGTAGTGTAAGAGTGTACCTGTCTCTCCACATTCTTGCCAGCATTTATTGTTTTGGGATTTCTTGATACAGGCCATTCTCACTGGGATTAAGTGGTATCTCATTGTGGTTTTGATTTGCATTTCTCTAATGATTAGAGATGTTGAGCATTTTAAATTACAGACAAGGTAAACAGATGGAAAAATCTACCTTGTTCATGGATTGGTAGAATCAATATTGTTAAAATGTCAATACTACCTAAAGTGATCTACAGAATTAATGCAATCCCCATCAAAGTACCACCATCCTTCTTTACAGATTTAGAAAAAATAATTCTTCACTTTATATGGAACCAGAAAAAAACTCATATAGCCAAAGCAATCTTAAGAAAAAAGAACAAATTGGAAGGCATCAGTCTTTCTGACTTCAAGTTGTACTATAAAACAATAATAGTTAAATCATCCTGGTATTGGCACAAGAACAGAAACATCGATATCTGGAATAGATCTGAGATTCCAGAGATGAAACCATAAGCATACATGAACCTAATCTTTGATAAAGCAGACAAAAATATACAATGGGGAAAAGAATCTCTATTCAATAAATGATGCTGGGAAAACTGGATAGCTACATGCAGAAAATTGAATCAGGATCCCTACCTCTCACCTCTCACAAAAATTCACTCAAGATGGATAACAGATTTAAACCTAAGGCATGAAACCTTAAGAATCCTAGAAGAAGATGTTGGGAAAACCCTGTCAGACATTGACCTAGGAAAAGAGTTTTTGAGGAAGACCCCTAAGACAATCACCACATCATCAAAAATAAACAAATGGGATTTTATCAAATTTAAAAGTTTCTGCACAACCAAGGAAACTATCGTTAGAGCAAACAGACAGCTCACAGAATGGGAGAAAATATTTGCTCTCTACACTTCCGATAAAGGTCTAATAACAAGAATTTATCTAGAACTCAGAAGAATTAACAAGAAAAAATTAAACAACTCTATCAAGAAATGAGCAAGAGAAATGAACAGAAACTTCTCCAAAGAAGACAGAATAATGGCCGGCAAACATATAAAAAAAATGGTTCTCCTTGTTTCTGACAAAAGGCTGTTGACATTCTAATTTTTGTTTCTCTACAGGTAATATGCCTTCCCTCCTCACACCTCTTCCCTTCCCTCTGGCTACTTTTAAGATTTCCTTTTCATCATTACTTTCCAGAAATTTGATTATGATGTTTCTCGATGTAGTTTATTCTTCCCACTTTATTGTGCTTATAGGATTTGTGAGTTTATAATTTTTATCAAATTTAGATAATCATCAGCCACTTTTTATTCAAAGTTTTTTATTTGTTTTTCTGCTGGTTCCCTCTCTTTCTTCTAAGACTCCATGGTAGACTAAATAGTGGCCCTTCCCAAAGATGTACATGACCTAATCCCCAGAACCTAAGAATACGTTACTTTGCATCATAAAATAGACTTTACACATATGATTACATTGAGAATTTTAAAATGGGATAATTATCCTAGATTGTCTGGGCAAGTCCTATATAATCACAAGGATCCCTATAAGAGGGTGGGTGACAGGAGGGTCAAAATGAAAAGATAATGTGATAACGAAAGCAAAAGTTGGAGTGATACGCTTTGAGAATGGAAAAGAGGCCAGACACTCAGGAATGCAGTGACTACCAGAAGATGAGAAAGGCAAAGGACTAGATTCTTTCCTAGAGTCTCCAGAAGGAATGCAGCTCTGCCAACTCATTGATTTTGGCCCAGGAGACCCATTCTTAGACTTCTGATCTCCAGGATGTTAAGATAATGAATTTGGTTTTTCAACCCTTAAGTTTGTTACAATTTCTTACAGCAGGAATAGGAAACTAATACAGACTCTAATCACATGTATATTAGACTGCTTGACATAGGTTATTGTGACTCTCTTCATTTTATTGCAGTGTTTTTAATTCTGTGCTTTGTGTTTGATAGCTCTTCTATGGCTATTTCTTGAAGTTCACGTATCTTCCCTTTTACAATGCCTAATCATCTATTAAACCTATCTCATGATTTTTAAAATATATATATTAATTTTTTTCCATAGATATTCTATTTGATTTATTTTTATATATTGTGTCTTCAATCTGATATTTATGTTTTTCTTTAAATCCTTGGGTTTATTCATAATGTCTCTTTTAAAATCTTCATCTCTTGACATTGTTATCTTTATTTCTACTATTTATATTGGCAGATTTTTTCCCTCTGTTTATTTGTCACAATTTCTTGATACTTTATGTCTT
This sequence comes from Mirza zaza, assembly GCA_008750895.1. Lineage (NCBI taxonomy): Eukaryota > Metazoa > Chordata > Mammalia > Primates > Cheirogaleidae > Mirza > Mirza zaza. The sequence goes on along the minus strand of VSMD01139275.1, from coordinate 8,450 downwards.
ACTATTTTTTATTAGATAACAGATATTGTAAATTTAATGTTTTTGAAAGTCTGAAGTTTGTTATTTTACCTTTAAAAAATGTCAAACTTTGTTTTGGAAGGCAGTTAAGTAACTTCTGAGTCAGTTGCTCCTTTCCATGACTAAATTTTGTCAGGACATGTATATACTATCCTTTACCATAGGGCTACTTTAGCCTTACTACTAAAGTTAACTCTTCTCGGCTCCCGACTGAATGTTCTACATAGTCACTGAAATCACTACATTCTGCTAGACAGAACTTTAATATCTTCTGGTCCTGTTTAAGCTCTTAGAATTATTCAAGTTAAATATTTCTGAAAATTCTTTACCAAGCATCAGGAAATACCATCCTCTTCATGCAGGTCTTAGAAACTGGCTCCAAGAGATTGCTATCCTGATTTCTGGAACACTTTCTCTGTGTAGCTCCTTTGCCTATGGTACTGTGCCCCACAAAATCAAGCTATCTCCATCTTTCCAAGCCCCTAACTTCTGTCTTCTCATCTCAATGGGCCCTTGTAGCTCTGCTTTGGGCTTTTCCTTGCTGTGTAATATGTAGTCTGTGGTAAGTCTCAAGGCAAAAATCCAGTAGATTTTAGGGCTCAGGTCATTTGTTTTACCTTCTGTAATATATCACAGTTACGCACTGATAGTAGTCCAATGTCTGAAAGCCACTCATGTGTGTGTATATACACACACACTGTGTGTGTGTGTGTGTGTGTGTGTGTGTGTGTGTATTTAAATCTTCTAGTTGTTTCCACTGGGAGGGCAAGTTCAGATCCAGTCTGTTCTCTTTAACATGGAAAGTAGTGAAGATCTTTGTATTCTAACTAGTGACTTTTATTTTAGGTCCTTTCAAGAAAGATGTGGATTAACCAAAATTGATTTCACAAATTATGTCACAATTAATTTCTTAATGTTTCTATTTTCCAAAGTCAAGGTGAATTTTATAAGAATGTCTATATCTTTAAAAAAAAATCTTTGTGAAGAATTTCAATTTCTGGCTCAAGAATTTTCAGTAAGCTCATTTATAAATTTGCAACTCAAACACTTGAAAATGAAAAATGAAAATATATTATCTTTTATGCATTGTTTTAGAAAGAGGGTTATCGTTGGTGTAAGAGGAATATTTTTTTTAAAAGGGAAGAATAAATCTTTTGGCAATGTTATGCAAATATGGCCACTTAATGAAATTTTAAATTTATTTTAAAAATGTAGGGGTGTTTTTGTTCCAAAGGCAGGTTAATTCTTGCCTAACCGCCTCTTCCTCTCTTGGTAAAATAATGATTAAAGATGCCATTCCTATCCCACTGTTCCATATAAATAACTTTCCTTTGAGGCCTATACGGGCACGATATGAGCATCACATACTTATTTTTCTAGTCACTGAATGCTTTGTTGGTTGATCTGGGTCCCAATTTTCTTTGTGACCTGTAAAATTGGCTTTTCCAACTTTTTGGCAGCAGCTACTTGCAGGCTTGATGATGTTTCATGTGGCCGGCCCCTTTCCTTGGCTCAGCTCAGATCAAATGTCCATCATCGGAAGTATACAAAATGTGGTCTAACCACGAAATAGACTTCCAAGACAAGATCATAAATAGAGATGCTTTAGTTTAGAAAGCCAAGTTATCTGTACCATCTGTGAATTCAGAATTTGCCAAAGAAAAATAAGTCAGAAATGTATGGTTTTCCATTTCAACTTCCATATTAAAATGGGCTCAGTCTTTTACTGTGCCATGTCCTTTATATAGTATCTTATTTTATGATGAGAATATTAGAGGCTTAACAATGTAATTACTAGCATACCCCATTAGTGACAAATATGAATTATCAAAAATTAATCAGCCTTGTAAAAAATTATGGCTTGAAGTATTAATATTACACACTGACTGGATTAAGTCAAGAAGTGTTTGAAGTAATCTGGGGCAGGGAGAGGGAGAACTTGTAGAAGGAATACTTTCTACGTAGAAATTACACTACAGCTATTCATATCAGACCAATGGGACATGGCTAGGTATCTTGGACACTTTGAGCCTTTGGCTGTTAGGTATTTTTTAAAGTTAAAATATATTTTAAATTAAAATAAACAGGTGAGATAGCTGATAAGACATTTAAAAATGTGCAGAGCAGTGCACTATATAAGAGTATTACACTGCATGTATTATTTCTCACCAGAGAGAACAATGTAAATAAACTGCTGCTTAGAAAATGAAATCTTTCCTGGTGGTTTTTGACTTCTAAATTAAGACAGTTTGGTTGGTGTACCTTAGTTCACTCATATTTTAGTTTAACTATTTCATTAGACAAAAATCTAGACAATACAAAATGATATTAAAAGAAAAATAATTATTAGTGCTAGTTGCTATAACAAACAATCCTTATAATGGTTATGCAATGTTTGGGAGATGGACATGCTTGAAGCTCTTACTTGAGGAAGGAGGGGGGCATGGGCAATATAAGTAACCTTAACACTTGTACCCCCATAATACGCTAAAATAAAACAAAGGAAAACAAAACAAGTCCATACAATCCAATTACAATGGTTATTACAATAAATGTTATTTCTTTCTATATTATGGTCTAATATAGGACAGGTAGCTTTTCTTGTTGGCTTTTATCCAAGTTCCAGCTCAGCAATCCAGGCTTTTTTCTTGTGTCTCTGCTCTCTCCTAGGCCTCCTTAGAATCCAAAGCAGATCCCCTGCTTTCACTTGAATTAATGAACAAAGAGAGAGAAGTTGGAAAAGGCATTCTGGTCTCTTAATCATTTCAATTGGAAACTGACACACTTAGCTTCTGCTCATACATCCTTGGCCAGAACTTGCTCTGTAACACATATCTAAGTGATGAAAGAGTGGAAAATATCTTTATGTACATGAAAGAAGTTGAAACAGTGTTGGTGAGCATCTAACCAATTTCTGGCATCTACTTTTTCCTTGACTTCCTAGTCCATAAGGCCGATAGGTATTCTTATTAGAAGAAAATGTGTATTTGTATGTGTGTGTATACATTTTTCTATTCTTGAAACAAAAGTAGTATGCTAATATCTCTTTCTACTATGCTTCCCTTTGTCATTTAATTGATGATCATTTAACATGTTGAGCATTTTCATTTTCTCTCTCTCTATAGAGAGAAATATATATATACATACATATGTATTATGTAAATATATTTAATATTCTTTATAATGGCTGTAGAGTATTACATTCTAGAAATATTCTATGCCATATTTAGCTATTTCACTGTTGATAGACATTTTGATCATTTTATCTATTAAATAATAATTTGAAATAGATAACGTTTTATTAGCAGTTAATATATGCCAGATAGTGAACTAATTGCTTCTCATTAGTTAATCTTGTTCCTTCTCATTAGTTAATCTTTACTGTAATTCTATAATGAATTCATCTTATCCTCATTTTATGGTGGATGAGACTGAAGTTCAGAGATTCTTGGTAACTAGCCCAACAAATCAGAGAACTTAGGCGGGAGAATTGTTATGTAGACCCAAAAAGTTTCATTCAGAGTTAACAATCATGACTGCTGTACCACACTACCCTTCAAACTGTACATAGTTGAGGTGTACAAATTGCTACAAAATGAATCTAAATTTTCCTTTTATATCCAACTTGTTAAGGCAAAAGGCTGCATTAGTATACTTACTGGAAAATAACTCTACACCAGTGTTGTCTGCTACCCTCATGACCCCTCCCCCAACCAGCTGAAGATTTTTCTGTGTTTGTGTCCTTTCACATGGACTGTGGAACAAATCTTCAGACTCTCCTCCACAATGCCACATGCTGCCTTTTTTGCCTGTCTCATGGGCCAGAATTAGGTTGAATCAATACCTAGCTGCAAGGGAGTCTTTGAAAGCAAATATTCCATTTCATTACATGAACATCTAGTTGCAAGGTATTTTAGAAAATGTAGCACTAAACATTCCCTTATAGTTAAATGGTCAAGCAACAAATTTCTAATTAAAGAGATGCATGCAGCAATTCCTTAGTCACATCAACATTTGATGCCTCTTTGGACCACCAATGGGCTCTTTCTAAGTTTTCAGAAAGGAAATGCTTCTCTTCAAATGTCCTGAAACAAAACTGAGAGCCTTTGAAGCACACAGTGAATGAAGTCTCCAGTGATTTTTCTGGCCCCTTCTCATAACAGGTGGCATTTTATTGGCTCAAAGTTATTAAAAATTATTCTTTTCCCAGCTCCAAAAATTGCTGATTGACCGAGTCATTAGTCTTTTATTTTTATTATTTGAATATTAGCAGACCAGAAATGTATCCTTTTGCGAAAAAAAATTGAAATAAAAAATGTTTTGAAATCTGATTTGTGGAACATTCAGAAACTAGCAAAAGAAGAAAGCTATCATCACTCCTAGAGCTGAAGAGAGGGGAATAAAAAGAATTAACAAAGTCAATTAGGATGAGCAACTGTGAAGGAAAGACAGGCAGGAGTAGAGGTTGCAGCTACAGCTAGAAATGGATTGTTAACAATGGGAGAAAAAGGGAAAGAAATGGCTGGTAAGTACTTGCCACTGGCCAAACCCAGTTGGAAGCCCAAGAGCAAAGGAGCCCAGAGAGTAAACCCTGCAGCCTCACTGACATAGAGTTGATCAGAGGGGAGTGAGGAATGGGTCTTGAGAAAGAGAGAAATCAAGGAAAATCATCACAAAGGGGAAAGTCTTTTAAGGTAAAAGGCACTTCTGAGTTCTCCCCCAGTATCAATATATAGGCAGAGACCTACTTTGCATGACATAGGATAAAGGAGGTTTTGATATTTTTGTAAGTAGACTTTGTAGAACCAAGGCTCTGATTTTATCCCATACTTTTCAGTGTCGAATGCTTGTGGGGTAGATCTGGGTGGGCAACTTTAAAAGTTAGAAAAGTTGTTTTAACTTTTAAAAACTTTGTGGTAAATTAAATAAGGTATAAGAAAATTATTTACTATTCCTCCTACTGAGAGGTGGGATTGATTTTCCCTACCCCCTTGAATCTAGGCTGGAATTAATGACTTTCTAGACCAATAAAACATTGCAGAAGTAATGTTTGGGACTTTGGAGGCTCAGGCATAGGAAGCTTTGCAGCTTTCATGTGGGTCTCTGAACATTTGCTCTTGGAACACTCCCTCTCCAACCACAGCTGTCATACTTTGAGAAAACTCAGCCACATGTGTAGCTCATACATAGGTGGTCCAGTCAACCTTTTCAGCTGTTGATGGTCCATGGCAGCTCTCAGCCAGGTGGACCAGTCATCTCGGACATCTAACCAGTAGAACCTTCAGGTGACTGTGACCACTGTAGCCCAACTGTAACTGCCTGGGAGGTCTCAAATAATAACTTCCCAGCTGAACCCAGTCAACTCACAGAATCATTAAAGATAGTAATGAATTGTAGTTTTAAGCCACTAAGTGTTGGGGTGGCTTTTACTTAGCAATGATAAGTGACTAAAAACCTGAAGGCAATAGTTTCATAATTTCTGGAAAGTCCAAGGAAAACAGCCAGTGATTATTTCTACTACCACTGACACAGAGAAGCAACTTTAGGATTTGGTTTCAAATTGATTTTTTTAATCTAAAACTTAGAAAATCTTTTTAAACGAGAAGTTTGTAGACTCTCCAAACCAGGAAAATTTTCGTTTTCAAATCATTCTTTATATGGCCATTTTTCTTATGAAATATCTCATGAGGTCTTTATGTAAATGATGATCTTTTCCTGTTCTTTGCCTTCTGAAGATGGACTCAGGATGAAACTAAGCTTAATGTTTCATACATAACAATAAATACTCTAGAGTTGGGAGGTGTGACCATGTTACATGTACATGCTTAATAGAAACTCTAATGTTTCATGCTTTCAAGCTTTGATATACATTTTTTTCACCTGGGATCTTGTTAAAATACAGATTCTGATTTGTAGGCTTAAGGTAGTTCCTGAGAGTTCATACTTCTCATATTTCCAGGTGATATCTATGCTGATGCTACAGGTCCACTTTGATGAGTGTGGATTTAGAGGACCCCAAACTTGAAGAAAAGTAGAAATTTAATTAAAAGAGAGATGAGTTTTACTCTTGAAGGAAAAGTAATTCACCAACAGATGAAATGATTATCATGAGTCAGATTTTACTACATTAAATTGGTCATTACCAGTAATCAATATAGCATTGCAAGTTTCTATGCTTCCTGAACTTGGCATATTCCTTAAATATCGAGGCTCATCATTATATCACACTAAAAAATATATACCCTCTGTTTTCAGCTTCAGTTTTCTATAAGAAATTGAAGATTATGTTGAATTCAGAATATAGATGTATTACATTTTGGGTCTGACTAGCATCTTCATACTCTTGAGTATCCTCTGTTCTTCTACAAAGAGTTTATAAAAACAAGGAAGCTTGTGATTTAATTAATGTTTATAAATTGCCTAGATGATTTTTGGAAAAGTAGGGTACCATTTATTACATAAAATCTATGGATGTATACACACAAGTCACTGATAATAGAGCTAACATGGTTTATGATTACAAATCACTCTGCAAGGGTTGTTAATATTGATGGTCTATTTAAGATATAAAGTAACCAAATGAATAATGCAAATTGAATGTTCTGTTTTAGAGTTTCATCCCAAATTGTGGTATTTGTTCTCCATGAATGTCCATCTCCATGCCCAACAAAATTTCCATTTTATTTTTCACCTATCAAAATGGGAAAGATTTTTTTTTTAAGTTATAGTTAAAAAGTTGTAAAGAATTTGACATTCTCAAACGTTGCTAATGGAAGTTGCATAGGTTCAATAATTGGGGGGAAGTATAGCAATCTTTATCAAAATTTAAATTTTTTTATGCTTCCTTTCTAAGAACTTAAGAAAATAATCATGGATATATGTGAAGATTTATCAAGCAGAATGGTCATGACTTAATTTAGAAGAGTCAAAAAATAGCAAGAGAGAACTGCTTTAAAAAATTATGGTGCATCTGTGTAAAAAGGAATACCAAAAGTTAATTGATAGGATAAATGCAACACTGTCCAAAGAGAATAATATATTGCCTCGTAAGAAAAATGTCAGTAAGCATATGTAGTATTTGCTGCCTGTTTATTAAAATTCATATTTAAATTTCATAGAAAAATACCAGAAATATATCTAAATATTTAAACAGCTAGAATTTAAAGGATGTGGCTATGGTGATTTTATTTTTTTCTTTGTCCTTAATATATATACCTAATCATTTTTAATGAGTATACTTTATTAGCAATCACATTTAAAAATGTTATAAGCAACTTGAAAACACTATTTTAACATTAAAACATTTCTTCCGATTGATTTCCTATTTTCCTTCTTTTCTTCTTTAGCAAGTTTACTTTCAAAATAAAACTTCGTGTTCATAACCCCATTTTAATTATCTCTAATAACTTCTCTTCAGATATTGTGAATGTACTAATCCCAGCTCTTTTACCCTTATTTTAGTTATTCTCTTTTTATTTTCTAAATTTCTCTTATTGTCATTTCATTTATCTTTCAGGAAACATTTATTTGAGCACCTACTGTCTGTCATGCGCTGTTCTTGATTCTAGGTTGGTCATCATTATTTTGTTTTGTTTTTCTGTATCTGCCAAATAAGTCATCTCCTCTTATCTATGCATTTATTCAACACATGTTTTCTCAACACCTAGTGTATACCACATAGTTCTAAGGACACAAAAGTGGGTGAATGAATGAAAAATCCTGTTGTCATGGAGCTCACATTCTAACAGGTGGAAAAACACAATGAATTAAATAAATAAATACATAACATATCAGAATGAAATAAAGCAGTGTAGGGGTATTGATAGAGCCAGGAATGGGGTGAGATTGTGATATAAAATAGGGTACATCAAGGAAGGCCTCTCTGAAAGGTGTCATATGAGCAAAGAGTTGAGGGAACTGAAGGAACAAAGGGCTAGGGGAAGGAAAAAAGTATTCAGATGCTCATATTATTGAGTTTTTAAAAATAATTCTTCTCAACCCCCCAAGTTCCAGATTTAGCAAATAATTAGATTTTCATTTTCATATTTGGAATATTGGCTGATCAGAGAAAAATTATTTTGAGAAAAACATCTTGAATTAAAAAAAAACACCTGCACTCGTATGTTTATAGCAGCACAATTCATAATCGCAAGGCTGTGGAAGCAGCCCAAGTGCCCATCAATCCAAGAATGGATTAATAAAATGTGGTATATGCATACCATGGAGTACTATTCAGCTCTAAGAAACAATGGTGATATAGCACATCTAATATTTTCCTGGTTAGAGCTGGAACCCATACTACTAAGTGAAGTATCCCAAGAATGGAAAAACAAGAACCACATATACTCACCAGCAAACTGGTATTAAATGAGCAGCACCTAAGTGGACACATAGGTACTACAATAATAGTGTATTGGACAGGGGGACGGGGG
>VSMD01139270.1:0-34671 GCA_008750895.1 Mirza zaza | reverse complement strand
ACAATGAGATATCACTTAACTCCAGTGAGAATGGCCTTTATCAAAAAGTCTCCAAATAACAAATGCTGGCGTGGATGCAGAGAGAGAGGAACACTTCTACACTGCTGGTGGGACTGCAAACTAGTTCAACCTCTGTGGAAAGCAATATGGAGATACCTTAAAGCGATACAAGTGAATCTACCATTTGACCCAGCAATCCCATTACTGGGCATCTACCCAAAAGATCCAATGACACTCTATAAAAAAGACACCTGCACTCGAATGTTTATATCAGCACAATTCATAATTGCAAGGCTGTGGAAACAGCCCAAGTGCCCATCAATCCAAGAATGGATTAATAAAATGTGGTATATGTATACCATGAAGTACTATTCAGCTCTAAGAAACAAGGGTGATATAGCACATCTTATATTTTCCTGGTTAGAGCTGGAACCCATACTAGTAAGTGAAGTATCCTAAGAATGGAAAAACAAGCACCACATATATTCACCAGCAAACTAGTATTAACTGAGCAGCACTTAAGTGGACACATAGATACTACAGTAATAGGGTATTGGGCAGGGGGGAGGGGGCGGGTATATACATACATAATGAGTGAGATGTGCACCATCTGGGGGATGGTCATGCTGGAAACTCAGACTTGTGGGGGGAGGGGGGAAAGGGCATTTATTGAAACCTTAAAATCTATACCCCCATAATATGCTGAAATTAAAAAAAATAAGGAAAAAAAAAAGAAAATTGTGGTCTAGTGCTTGGAAAAACTTACTTGAGTATCCTTAGGAGTCCTGAAAGTATAGAAAATGAGTGAAGTGTATTAAATGAGAGATACTATAGAAGAGGGTGTGGACTGTGGAAATCAGAAGGCCCAGTATTAGTAGGACAGCAGCAAATCCTCTTCATCTGATTCTAGCCATAAGGATGCTCAGACATTTTAATTTACAAAGAAAATCCAGAAATCGAAAGTTTTAGGTAAAAACATCTAGATTTTAAATGTTGGCAGGGAATTAATTTTCTCTTAAAAACATTTTTTTAGGGATCATAATGATTATACTCTTAATGATCCCATCTGCTGCCTAGATTATGTAAGTAAGCTAATAACTTGTAATTTGTGCGTTAGGGGAATTATGTATTAAAATATTTGACATTCATAAAAGTATCCCTCTTTCTAGAACCCTATTTTAGGAGTAACAAAGGCCCTTTCTAAAGAGCCAGGCTATCTCACTATGGCCACATCCTGCAGGATCTGTCATTTGCAAGGACCAGGGGATCTGGGCCTTCAAAATTTCCCTGTTCCCAAAGGATGCTCTTGGCGTGAGGCCAGCTTGGAAACCAGGCCTTGTGTTTACGCCAACACCAAGGCAACTTTACACTCCAAGCTCCCCACGGGATCAGCTCTTGGGGCTCCTCTCTTCTCACAGGTGGTGTTTCCTGCTGTATTGACCCATGTCTGACCCTGGCCCTGCCCTGACACTGCCTGTGATCACAGGCCTGATTGGCAGCCACCCCAGCCTCTGTCTTTACTCACTGGGGTTTCAGGTTTCCCACTCCCACAGGGAACAGCCACCGATGGTGTCCTATCCATGGAGTCCATGCTAGAGGAAATCCTTCCTCACTATGCCCCCCACCTTCTAGAAATGCACAAAAGGCCTAGACTTGGGTAGGCTCATGCCTTCCCATGACAGCGATGCTCCTTCTATGCTTCCCTCCTCCCCCCGCCCACTTGTGTGGGATTCCTTGCATCTGTGGAGGGGGATTTGGCAGGGGCTGGATCAGGCTGATGCTCTGCTGGTTCTGGCCATCATGGACCCTGTGAAACCCACAAGCACAGCTGAGCACGATTCTTACAGGGATGGCAGTGCCTCTCTGGTGACCCTCCCCTGCCCCATGGCAGAGGGCTCAACACCATGCACACATTCACACTCCAAACTCCACCTCAGATATCAAACAGAGAGTCTGAAAGAGCCCAGGAAGCCTGGCTCTTTACAGGGTCACAGTGACCATGAGTGTCGAGTAGCACATGGACTGTAAGGTGACCACCTCCTCACACAGAATGGTTAAACCATCAACTATGGCCTTCCTGGCCTTGCATGAATTCCTCGGATGAAAATTCCAATGAAATATCCAGGAGTCTATGTTTTGTGCTACCAGCTGGAGTTGCAAACCAAAATAGTTTTTAACATCAGACAGCCATTTATTGAACATATCAAGATCTGAATATAATGACCAATTCTCTAGCATTAACCATCCCAGAGGAACTCCCTTTTCACTGAAGGGCACAGGTCTATGAGCAACCCATGTCCTGGACACAAAGACGCTTCATTTCAAGGAGGGAGGGAGGGGCAATGTTGTCACCATCATGTGATCAGCTGAAGGTCACTCTCCACCTGTGGTTGCCAGGAGAGGCATGCTTGCTACTCAGATGCACAGAAGAGGAAGAGATGAGCTCAGCTAATGCTGGGAGGGCTTCATGGCTCTCTGTTAGGGACCACACATCTGTGGGTGGGCATCTTGACAATGAGGTGTCTGGAAATATGAGGCTCAGTGACCATGGCGTGGCAAGAAAGGCTTCTTGGGTTTAGACAAGCACATCTTCCAAAGAGCTCTAAGCACAACCCGACACTATTTCATTCACTATTGGGACACTCCTGTGGATTAGCCCAAGGCCAAGCCGGGTCCTTCTGCTTAGACAGAGGCAGGGAGAGGGCAAGTTAACAGTTAGGAGGAGCAGAGAGGAAAGCAGGGTGGGGACCACCTGGCCCATCCCTCTGCCCGGCCCTCTCCTGTCTCTTCACAAGACCCAGCACACTGCAGTTGTCACAGCCAGTGCCCAAGCGTCCAGCAGTCACCTGAGAACCAGGCCCAGTTGCACCCTGGGGAAGCATGCCAGAGCGCCTGGTGCTACAGAAGGAGATAGATGCAGCTGTTTATTAAGGGCCGCCCTGTGCCATGTGCAGTGTGAAACAGCAGTGTCTAGGCATAAGGGACTTAATCTTTGGGGAAGCCCAAGATAGAGGGACTCTTATTACCCCCATTTTTCACAGGAGGAAACCTGCTCAGAGGGAGTAAATGAAGGTCCAAAATCACATGGCCAAAAAGAGGTGAACTGGGATCTGGAACCAGACCCCTGGATTCCATCACTAAGGTCGGCTGGGCAGCCTCTGTCCAGCCCCCTCTGAAAGGGCAGCGGACTGTGCAGTGTGGCCCTTGAGAATCCTATGAACAGTGAAAACCTCAAATGTGGGCACCGACAGGCAAGGGGCCGGAAAGCCACAACACTTGATGTGACACCTTTTGTAAACTTAGTACAGAGCATGAAGAGTATTGGAGTATCATATGTGCTTTTCAGTCCATCACTCAGGACAGAATTACCCAGGTTATTTTTATCCTCTCAGAGTATGTATTTGGCCACTGCAAACTCTTTGTTGTTGTATCAAATACATGATCATTAAGATGAATAAGCGTTTAATCTGAAAATCATCTTGATAATTGTGTTTTAAGTGAAATATCTTTACAAGAAATCCCATGATTTAATAATTAATAACCGTTAAGAGTTTCTTTAATTGCCTGTCTTAGGCCAGGTTTTATATATTACTATGATTGAATCTACCAGTGTTCACCAGATAGGTCAGACAGATATAGTCACAGCATTGACTACTATACCTTATCTCTAGGCTTCCTTTGGCATGAATCAGGGTATAAATAAATAAGAAACTATATCAACCTGACCATAACCCATTTTTTGTATTTTTCCTTATGGTTTCCCATGACTCCTTAATCCCCATGTAAGACCACATGTCCCATAAAGTTCATGCCAGCTAGTGTGTCCTCCTCTTTCCCAACCTTTTTTGCCACCTCCCTCACCTTCCATGCCATGAATAAAGCCACCCTCACCTCAGTCAGGGTCTTCAGCCCCACCGCAGTTCCCAGCTTCCTCCTGGGAATTCAACAGGCCTAGGAGGCCCCAGCCAACTTCCTGGCCTTCCAGGGCCTTCCCTGCTCAGAGCCAACAGAGGCCATCTCTCCTCCTCTCCCTCAGCCAGCTGCTCCCACCAGGGCCACTGCCTGAACAATCACCATTTGAAACTGCTCCTCTGAAATCACTGATTTAAACAGCCCCCACTGACCATGCCATCGACCCTCCAACTCTCTATGCGAGAGTTCCCCCTGGATGTCTCACAGACCCCGCCTACCCAAAATGACAGAAACCAAGAGGAGTGTCAGGAGCACTGTCATGGATTTACATCCTTTATTAGCATTTACTGATGACAACAGTGGAGCATCCTCAGCTGAGATGTTTGGGCTCTAGCTGATGCCATGAGGATTTCCCCACCAGGTTCTGGACCCAGTCTTCAGCCGGTCTTCCTGGCCCCAGGCATCTCATCAAACAAAGAAGGACACATCCTTCAGGATGTGGTTGGCCTCACTCTTATCCACTTCTCTCTCGCCATCTTGAGTTGATGTTCATCATGTCATTGCTGGCCTCAGAGCCCACCACCTCCAGGATGTAGTCGGCAAGGCAGTCAAGCACAGCAAGCAGGAAGTCTGTTCTGGAAGAAGTCAGGCTCTGCCTATATTGTTCCTCTTGCAAAGGTGGTCCACACAACTCAAAGGCAACTGCAGCTCACATCCAGAAGAAGGGTTTTAAGTCTGACTGCTATGTTTATCAGAGCTCTCAGGGCTCCTTTTCTCTGCCATGGTGTTTGCAGGATTTGGCTCTGATCAGCTCTACTTGATTCTACAGTTGGACTAGTTCTCTGAAGACACAGGTGCTCTGTCTTGCCATTGTATCCCCGTGCACCTGCGCCTCATTGGTCAGAGAGCTGCCTTTGTGACATCCTTGGCTTTACTCTTTGGATTCTCTTTTGAACCAGTTATTAATGCAATGTCTTTGTCTTTTAACATGTTAATTTCATGTATTTTTGAATGTCATGATTTTACCCTGTTTGAAAAATAGGTTTTAATCCTTTTTGTAGTAATAAGATGCTCAATGCTCAGTGGATTCAGTGTTAAGCTCAGTGGTAAGTGGTAAGATCCTTGATGCTCAGTGGTAAGCATAGTTGATAAGAACAACACCTCATGTTCAGTTCAAATCCAGATACATCTTTCTTGGCTCTCCTATGTGAAGCCAAAGCACCAAGAGATGTTGCTTCCTTTTTTCTTTTTCTTTTTCTTTTTGATCAGAGATTCCATTTAATAAACTAATTTTTAAATCTACAACAATTATGAGAACCATCAGCATACAAGGAATGTCCAGAAAATTGTATTACAAAAGGCAAATGCAGTAGAGGAATATTGAAAGATAAAGCTGAGCAAAGGAAGCCATGCCATAGAATACATGCATAAGAGGGATATTTTTTATTTCAGAATATTATGGGGGTACAAATGTTTAGGCTACATATATTGCCCTTGCCCCCATCCGCCCTCGAGTCAGAGCTTCAAGCATGTCCATCCTCCAGATGGTGCACATCCCACTCATTATGTATGTATATATCCATCCCCTCCTTCCCTCTCCTACCTGCTTGATGCCCAATGAATGTTATTCCTATATGTGCATTTAGGTGTTGATAAATTAAAACCAATTTGCTGGTGAGTACATGTGGTGCTTGTTTTTCCATTCTTGGGATACTTCACTTAGTAGAATGGGTTTCGGCTCTATCCAGGAATATACAAGAGGTGCTATATAGCTATATATTGTTTCTTAGAGCTGAATAGTACTCGATGGTATACATATACCACATTTTATTAATCCCCTCATGTATCGATGGGCACCTGGGTTGTTTGCATATCGTTGCAATTGTGAATTGTGATGCTATAAACATTTGAGTGCAGATGTCTTTTTTATAGAATGTCTTTTCTTCCTTTGGGTAGATACCCAGTAATGGGATTGCTGGATCAAATGGTAGATCTACTTGTATGTCTTTGAGGTATCTCCATATTGCTTTCCACAGAGGTTGAACTAGTTTGCAGTCCCACCAGCAGCATGCAAGTGCTCCTATTTCTCCATATCCATGCCAACATTTATTGTTTGTGGGCTTTTTGATAAAGGCCATTCTCACTGGGAATTAGTGATATCTCATTGTGGTTTTGATTTTCATTTCCCTGATGATTAGAGTCATTGAGCATTTCTTCATATTTTTACTGGCCATTAGTTTATCTTCTTTTGAAAAGATTTTATTCATATCTTTTGGTCACTTTTTAATGGGGTTGATGTTTTCTTGCTGATTTGCCTGAGTTCTTTGTAAATGCTGGTCACTAGCCCTTTATCGGTGTATAGCATGCAAATATTTTCTCCCATTCTATACGTTGCCTCTTTGCTCTATTGATTACATCCTTGACTGTGTGGAAGTTTTTTTTTTAATTTGTTCAGGTCCCATTTATTTATATTTGTTGTTGCTGTGATGCCTTTGGGGTCTTCTTCATAAATTCTTTTTACTTGCCTAGGATGATATCTATAAGAGTTTCCATTTCCTATTCTTGTGCCAGTTCTAAGGTTCATTGTCATTTCCTCAGTGGATATTCCTTGATTACCCCATCTAAATTGCATCTCCTCACTGTAGCTTAAAGTAACTTTTGTTTTTAATGTAGATTAGTGATTCTCAATTGAGGATAATTTTTCCCCCTAAGGGACATTTGACAATGTCTGGGGTTACTTTTTGGCATCACAACTGGAAGATGCTACTATTATCTAGTGGATAGAGGCCAAAGATACTGCTATCTTATTATGCCAGAGGCAGCCTCCCTGCCCAACAACAAAAAATTATCCAGTCCAAAATGTCAATTGTGCTGAAGTTGATAAATTCTGCTTCAGATCATGCACAACAAACTTAAAGTATGTATTTGTTTGAATTTTTGTTTTAACATCTGTCTTTTCTAATAGACTGAATATTCCATAAGGATGAGATAATGTTTATTTTTTTAACATTGAATATCTAGCATTTACCTCAGTGCTTGATGCCTGGTAGCTACACAATGTACATTTGTTAAATAAAGGATGGAATAGTGGGCAGGAGATTAGAAGAAAAGGAAAAAACTTTATTAGGCAGGTATGCAGACATTTCTGGGCATAGAAGATACTGTCAGTGTCTTGCCCATATTTCCATAGCTCACACCATTTACATGCATATTTGCCTGGCTTTAAATGTCAGAACCTGTATTTCTTTGTGTGAGGCATTTTATTAAGCCCCATAGCCCACACTACACAATAATATGACAGTCCAAAATGGTGGGGCATTATCAGCTTCTGAAAGATGTGTTTTCTACAGTGGTCTCTAAAGTTCTTCAGTAATATTAAGCTGCTAGATAATGAATACTTTGTTTTCTTCCTTCTCTTCTCTATCTCAATTCCTCTCTTCCTTGCCAGAATTCCCTGGGACTAACTCTTGTGGTAGGCTAATAATGGCCCCCAAAAATATCTAGATCCTAACCTCTTGCACTTACGAATGTCACCTTATATGGTCAAAGAGAATTCGCAATATGATTAAGGATCTTGATGTGGGAGATTATTCTGTATTGTCTGATAGAACCTGAGTGCAATCACATATATCTATATAAGAGGTAGGCAAAGGTGGATTTGACACAGAAGGAGAAAATGTGACCACTGAAGCAAGATGCTATGCTGCTGGCTGTGAATATAATGGACAGAGCCACCAGACAAGGAATGGAGCTCTAGAAACCAGAAAAGGCAAGAAAACGGACCATCCTCTAGAGCTTCCAGAGGGAGCATGGTACTGTAACACCTTGTTTTTAGACTAGTGAAACATATTTTGAACTTCTGACCTTCAGATCGGTAGGAGACTGAATGGGCGTTGTTTTAAGCTACCAAGTTTGTGGCAATTCATTATAGGAATCTATTATAGCTTTTAGTACCTGGAAGTAGGTTGCTGCTATAACAAATATCTAAAATTGTGGAAGTGGCTTTGGAATTGGATAATGGCTATAGGCTGGAAACATTTCTAGGAAACTTATAGAACAACCTTCGATTATCTTAAATAGAGTATTAGTAGAAATATAGATATTAAAAGTGCTTCTGGTGAGAGCACAGTCTAGTTGGATTTTGAAATTGCTTGGATTAGAGACTCTTTTCTTCCTCTCACTTTCTCTCTTTTGGAATGGGAGATTCATTGGCTATTAATGAACCAAACAAGAAACACAAAATGGGTAGAGAGAAAAATTAAATAAGAAAAAAGGAAGCCTTTATGCACTTGGATCCACCTCTCAAGTCTGATTGCTCTTCTGCACAGTCAAAGAAACTGTCAAGAGAGCAAACAGACAACCTAGAGAATGGGAGAAATTTTTCACATGCTACACATCCGATAAAGGGCTGATAATTAGAATCTATTTAGAACTCAGGAAAATCAGCAAGAAAAAAATCAAACAACCCTATCAAAAAGTGGGCAAAGGACATGAACAGAAACTTTTCAAAAGAAGACAGAGTAATGGCTAACAAACATGAAAAAATGCTCAACATCTCTAATCATCAGGGAGATGCAAATCAAAACCACAATGAGATACCACTTATCCCCAGTGAGAATGGCCTTTATCCCCAAAAGTCCCAAAACAATAAATGTTGGCGTGGATGTGGAGAGATAGGAACACTTGCACACTGTTAGTGGGACTAGAAACTAGTCCAACCTCTGTGGAAAGCAATATGGAGATACCTCAAAGAGATACAAGTACATCTACCATTTGATCCAGCAATTCCACTACTGGGCATCTACCCAAAGGAACAAAAGCCATTCTATAAAAAAGATATCTGCCTTCGAATGTTTATAGCAGCACAATTCACAATTGCCAAGATGTGGAAACAACCCAGGTGCCCATCAATACATGAGTGGATTAATAAAATGTGGTATATGTATACCATCAGTACTATTCAGCTATAAGAAACAATGGTGATTATAGCACCTCTTGTATTTTCCTGGATAGAGCTGGAACTCATTCAACTAAGTGAAGTATCCCAAGAATGGAAAAACATGCACCACATGTACTCTCCATCAAATTGGTCTTAACTGATCAACATCTAAGTGCACATACAGGAATAACATTCATCGGGCATCTGGCAGATGGGAGGGGGGAGGAGGAGATTGGTATACTCACACCTAATGGGTGCAGTGTGCACCATCTGGGGGAGGGACATGCTTGAAGCTCTGACTCGGGTGAGTCAAGGGTAATATACGCAACCTAAACATTTATACCCCCATAATATGCTGAAACAAAAAAAATAATTGCCACATCAAAAAAGATAAAAAAGGAAAACAAGTAAAATTAATTTTAATAATATATTTCTATTTAACTCAATATATCCAAAATACTATCATTTCAACATGTAATTAATACAAAAAATTATTGATGAGATACTTTGTATTCTTTTTTCATATTAAGTCTTTGGAGTCCAGTGTGTATTTCACACTTACAGCACATATCAATTTGGACTCTATTTTTCATCAGAAATACTTAGATTCCAAAAAATTTACAGTTGAAAAGTAAATTCTCCCATCAGACAGAGACAATCATCAAAACTGCTTGGTGTGGCCTTCACCAATGAAACAGAATGGAAATTCTAGAAAATCCTGGCAGTTCCTCAAAAGACTATAAACATGGAGTACAACATGGTCCAGCAGAATATATATCTTAGAGAAATGAAAATATAAGTCCACACAAAAACTTATACATGAATATTTCTAGCAGCATTATCTGTAACAGTCCAAAAGCAGAAACAACCCAAATGTCCATTAACTAATAACATGGATAAATAAAATACAGTATTTCACAACAGGATATTCAGTGAAAAAAAGGAAGAAATACTGATACATGCTATAACCTGGATGAATCTTGAACACATTATGCTTAGTGAAAGAAGCCAGACACAAATAACCAAATATTGTACAATTTCATTTATGTGTAATATCTAGAACAGATTAATCTATAGAGACAGAAAGTAAATTAGCAGTTGCCTAGGGCTGGGGGTGGGAGGTTTGGGAGGAAATGGGGAGTGACTGCTAATAGCTATGGGGCTTCTTTTTGGGGTGATGGGAATCTTCTGTGGTGATAGCTGCACATCTCTGTGAATACATTAAAAACCATTGAATAGTACACTTTAAATGATTAAATAGTATGGTATATAAATTATATATCAATAAAACAGTTAAAAATAAATAAATAAAAATAAATAAATAAAATATGACTTTACAACTCCTCCCATAAAGATAGCGTGACTATTTTCTCACCTCATATCTGGGCTGGCCTTACTACATACTTGCAAAAATAAAATGCGGAAGTGATGGTGGAGCAGTAATTGGCCTAGTCCTCAAGAGACGTCGTGTTCTTTTACTCTCACTCGAAGCACCTACTTCCGTCCTATCAATAAGAGTGATCTAGCCTGCTGGAGGATTAGAGAACACATGGAGCTGAGTCAAGTCAGCCCAGTTGTATCTTCTAGCTCTGGGATAAGTGATCCCAGTCATGATCAGCAAAGTCAACTCATGGGTAACCACTGGTACACAAGGAATCCCAGCTGACACCAAAAACACCACTGAGGTCAGTCTAGTCCATATTGCCAACCCTCAGAAACATGATATAAATAAATGGTTGGGTTTTTTTTCTTTTATAAAGCCTTAATTGAAATATAACACACATGCCATACAATTTACCCATTTCAAGGGTACAATTTGATGGTTTTTAGTATATTCAGTATACTCATCATAGTCATTTTTAGAATATCATCTCAAAAAGAAACCTTGTATTCATTTGCTATAACCTTTCTATCCTCCCCTTCCCTGTAGCCCAAAGCAACCAGTAATCTACTTTTTATCTCAATGGGTTTGCCTATTCTAGATACTTAAATTATATAATATAAAGTCTTTTGTGACTGGCTTTGTTTACTCAGCATAACATTTTCAAATTTCATCCATGCTGTAGCATATTAGTATTTCATTCCTTTTTATGTCTGAATAATATTCCATTGTGTGGATTCACCACATTTTGTTTATCCATTCATTATTTGATGGATATGTGGGTCGTTTCCACCTCTTACCTATTATGAATAATGCTTCTATAAACATTCATATTTCATTTATCTTGAGTATATAATTAGGAAGGTAATTGCTGCATCGTGAGATAACCCTATTTTTAACCATTTAAAGAACTGCCAAAATGTTTGCCAAAGTGGCTGTACAATTTTACATTCTCACCAGTCAAATATGAAGATTCTGATTTCTCCACATCTTCACTGACATTTGTTATTTTCTGGGGTGATTTTTTTAAATATATTAATGCCATCTTAGTGGTTGTGAAGCTGTATCTCATTGTGGTTTTAATTTGCATTTCCCTAATTACTAATGCTATTGAGTATCTTTTCATGTACCTGTTGGCCATTTATATATCTGTTTTGGAGAAATGTCTGTTCAGAGCCTTTGCCAATTCAGTTTTAATTCAGTTGTCTTTCAGCTATTACATCATAAGAGTCATTTCTGTATTCTAGCTATAAGTCCCTTATCAGCTATATTATTTGCAAATATTTTTGCTCATTGTGAGCATTGTCATTTCACTTTTTTAATAGTGTCCTTTGAAACAAAGTTTTTTTTATTTTGATAAAGTCCAACCTATTATTTTTATTTATTTTTATTTTTTTTATTTTTTTTAATTTTTTATTTCAACCTATTTTTTTCATTTATTGCTTATGCTTTGGATGCCATATGAAAGAAACAATTGCCAAAAAAATGTCATGAAGATTTACTCTTTTGTTTTTTTTCTAAAAGTTATATGGTTTTAGCTCTCATATTTAGGCCTTTGATCTATTTTGAGTTAATTTTTATATATAGTCTAAGGGTCTAATTTCATTCTTTTGCATGTGGCTGTCCAGTTGTACCATCATTTGTTTGAAAGGACTGTTCCTTCTCCATTGAATGGTCTTGGTACCTGTGTCAAAAATCAGTTGACTATAGATGTATGGGTTTATTTCTGGACTCTCAATTTGATTACATTGATCTATGTGTCTATGCTTATGCCAGTATCGTTGTCTTCATTACTATTGCTTTGTAATAAGTTTTGAAATAGGGAAATGTGAGTTTTCCAACTTTGTTTTTTTCAACATTATTTTAGCTAGTCTGAGTCCCTTGAAATTTCTTATGAATTTTAGAGTCAGCTTGTCAATTTCTACAAGAGGAATAAGCTGGGATTCTGATAGGGACGCATTGTAGTGAATCTGTAGGCCAATTTGGGAATAATGCCAATCTAACAATATTAAATCTTTTGATTCATGAAAATGAGATGTTTTTTCCATTTATTTAGATCATTATTTTTTCTAAAAATATCATGTAGTTTTCAGATTATAGGTATTATTATTCATTTGTGATATTTATTCCCAAATATTTTATTCTTTTAGATGCTAGAATAAATGGATTTTTAAAAATTTCCTTTTAAAGGTTGCTCATTAGAAATATATAGAAATACAATTTATTTTTGTGTGTTGATTTTGTATCCCACAAACCCTGCTAAACTCAGTTACTATTTCTAATAAATTTTTAGTGGATTCATTAGGATTTTCTATGTATAAGATCATGTCATCTGTAAATAGAGTAACAATCTGTTAATTTTACTTCTTCCTTTCCAATCTGAAGGTCTTTTTTTTTTTTTTTTGCCTAACTGCACTAGTCACTGGTCAGAATCCCTAGTACAATATTGAATAGAAGTGGCAAGAGCAGACATCCTAGTCTTGCTCCTGATCTTAGAGGAAAAGCATTCAGTCATTGACTGTTAAGTATGATGTTAGCTGTGGGTTTTTCACAGATGCCCTTTATCAAGTTGAGGAAGTTCCCTTCTAATCCTAGGTTGTTGAATGGTATCATGAAAGGGTTTTGGCATTTTGTCAAATGTTTTTTTGTGTATCAGTTGAGATGGTTGTGTGGTTTTTGTTTTTTCTTTTATTGATATAGTGTATATTGGATGTTAAACCAACCTTACCTTCCCACTTGGTTGGGGTATAGAATTCTTTTTATATATTACTGGATTTTGTTTGCACCCATATTCACAAGAAATATGGTCTATGGTTTTCTTTGCTTGTGATGTTTTTATCTGGTTTTGGTATCAGGGTAATGCTGGCATCATACAATGATTTAGAAAATGATTCCTCCTCTTCTATTTTTTGTAAGAGCTTGGTATTAATTGTTCTCTATATATTTAGTAGAATTCACCAATGGAGCCATTTGGACCTGGAATTTTCTTAATGGGTAGTTTTTTTGATTACTAATTCAATCTATTTACTTGTTAGAAGAGGTCTATTCAGATTATATATTTCTTCTTTAGTCAGTTTCAGTAGTTTGTGCCTTTCTAAAAATTTATCCCTTTTATCTATGTTACCTAATTTATTGGAATAACATTGTTCATAGTATTTTCTTATGATCAATTTTACTTCTATAATGTCAGTAGTCGTGTTCTCTTTTCATTTCTGATTCTAGTATCATGAATCACTCTCTAGCCATCATAAAAACCTCAAGTCATTTTCACACCTGCTTGGGAATCACCCTGCTCTTCCTAGGAAGCCTCATTATATTTTAAGTTATAAATCTTTTCATAATCTCTTGGAGTGTGTGTGTGTGGGGGGGGGTGTCATTGGTCTCCACATCTAAATTAAGTTTTGGGCAAGTGTCCATCCTGTATCTTAGAGGTGGCCACAATAGTATTCTCCTACTGTTCAGTTCTGGTTGCTCTGCAAAATAGACTACAAAGTACATCCCATGTGACTCTTTGCCAGTTCTTCTACTTCCCTAGCCTCACACCCTCATTTCCTCCTCCCCACACAAACCTATGCTTCAGCCCCTGCTAATCAATTTACAGAACATTCCATGTCCTACCACTACAACTGATTTTATATCTCATATTCCTTTCCCTGGAATGCCCTTCATACTTTTACTTCTCTCTTCCCTTTCCTACCTCCAAGCCACCTTCTTTCTCTCTGACATCTAAAAAATAATTTTCCCCATCCCCTAAGTCTAGGTAAAATGTGCTGTTTCCTTAAAGTCTTCACTAATATCTCTAGGCAGAGATTTTTCTCTGTGTTTTCTGACCCATGATAGCGCTTAAATCATGTTCTTGCCTGTTACGGGTCTCTCTTTCCCTGCAAGAATCTGAGCTTTTTAATGGCAAGGACCTTCCCTTTTTCATCTAAAATGCTAGGTCTTCTCTAGCACACTCTTATGAATATAATCACTATGAAATAATGTTGGTTGAGTGAATAAGCAATTTTTCTTCAAAATAAAGTAGACTTCTTGTTAAGAATGAAAGGATGTTGGTAAACAAAAGATTGTGGGCTCTTTGAAATAGAGCAGGAACCAGAAATTTTCTTTGTCTCTAGGGTTAGATGCAAATAAATGTTAAGAAATTATTGTATAAGAGATGTTAAGAAATTTATTGTATAAAACAATTATAAAATATTTAAAATCTAGCTACTAAAGTTTTTACTTTTTGTGGGAGTGGCAAGGTAAGATGAGCTATTTATTATCCCCAGAACATAAACACTTCATCATTACTAAGTGAGAGTTATTCAGGCCTCAATGATGCTTCTCTGTTCAACTTAATAGCCATAGAAGAAGCAATGTGACCTCTGTGGCTCAACAATAATGACATAATCACGTAACAGAAATGAAAATGACTCATGAGTCTCATTCTCCCCTCCCATAAAAGCAAATTTAGAAATTAAGGGTCACAGTGGCTTCTTCTGTTTTGGCCATTTTGCTTATGGAAGAGTTAAGAAAACCTTCTCATCACATGATGGCAAATATTTCCATCTTTCCTTAAAACCACTTAAAGTCCATAGTTGCTAACTTGATCTAAGAACATGCCATTTGCAATATATTATTAAGACTTAGATGACAACGTAGAAGATAAGCTTATTACAAGAGAAAGAGTACATTGAATCACATTTCATTCATTCAACAAATATTAATTGAGCATCTACTATGTAACCTCTATCATAGAACTCAATCCACTGTGTCCTGCTTATATGTTTACAGATCTCTCTCCCTCTGTTATTCTCTGAGCTTTTGACAGCATGGACCATTCTATTTGTATATAGTACCCACTACTATGGATTGGGTTGGCACATGGATCCAGTGCTGAGGGAGATTTAACATCACGACCCTGTGGAGTTTACTCATACCTAAAGCCTGGAAATCCTGAAAGCAACAGGATGATATAAATGTAAATTTCTATGTTGAGGTTCATAAAACCAACAACCAAGTACATATAAGGAAGAGAACATGCTTGAGAGTGCTATACTTCATATGAAAAGTTAGGAGAAATGTTTTTGTAGTCCGAAGTCTCAGTGAGATATGCCAATAGGTTTACACAGTTGCTAAGAAAAATACAAAAGATCAAATTCCTGACTGCTCTCAGAGCTTCTATACTTGACTTACTCTGTGGCTATCAGAGGACTTGTTCCATGATAAATCCATGGACATCAGCCTTCATCAAGTTCTCAAGCCTGCATGGCAATCACAGCAATCAATCACGTGTCCCCTAGCTGATTCCCTCACCCACCCCCAACTAGTGTCAATTTTTTTAACTTCCATCACTCTCTCCAAACCATGTTTCCCCTCGCTTCCTATCTCATCATAGCAGATGCTCTCTGTGCCTTCAAATAATCCCTTCAGGTCACACCATTCAGGACATGCCAGCTTCACTCTACTGTAAGCACCTACAACTCACAACTAAAAGCTCTTATCTCCGTTGTCCCAGGGAAGACTGGAAGCCCTGGGACATTAATAACCCTGAGAGCAGCTCTCAGTCAATGAGAGACAGGCATTGGAGGAGAAATATTCCAGTTCCCTTGCCCCTACAATGGCATGATTCTAATGTATATTATACTCTGTTTCCTAGAATTTCCCAGCAGGATTATGCCCCAGTTGCCCAAAGCAGAAACTTGCTTCATAGCACATATTTTATTGACTTCCCCTCCCTGTCAAACTTCCTAAATTACGCTAATGGTGATTTTTGGAAATATGTCCATAAAAACTATTTGAAAACAAACCCTTTCTCAGTGTCAGCTTCTGGGGGTACAAAGCTAAAATATTTTCTTTCAGCAGAAGCACCTACCTCCTACTACACAGAGAGAACCAAGACTCCACCCCTAGCCCTTGCAGAGGTGATCTCATGACCCTGGTGCTCCACTTACAAACTTAACTAAATCCAGACTCATACATCCCTCCTGCCCTTCCACTTCAGTGGAAGAGTTGCCTATTCTTTTACTTAAGATTAATCCCTCAATCTTTTATCTAGATTAATTAGTCTTGAAGCTCTTTGTGACATTTTATTTCGAAGTAATTTCAGATTTATAGGAAATTTGCAAAAAAAAAAAAAAAAGTACAAATAGTTCCCATATTGAGCCAGGTCCCTGAAATATGCTAATACTGTCAGGTTGGCTTTATCATCTCTTTCTCCCTGTTTTTGTAGATTATTACTGCAGTAAAATTCATTTAACATAAAATTCACCATTTTAAAGTGCACAATTCTGCAACCTTTAGCACATTACAATATTGTGCAACCATCACCATTACCTAAGTCTAGGACCTTTTCATCATCCCAAAGGAAACCTGTTACCCAAGCAGTCTTTTCCCATTCCTCCCTGCACCCAGACCTTGGCAATCATTAATCTTCTTTCTGTTTTTATGGATTTACCTATTTTGGGTATTTCACATATAATATGTGAAATAAAATCATATAATATGTGCTTTTTTTGGATTGGCTTTGCTCACTTAGCATAATGTTTTCAAGGTTCTTTTATGTTGTAGTATTGTATCAGCACTCCTCCCCTTTTTATGACAGAATATATTCTATTGTATTGGATACCATGTTTTATTTATCCATTCATCAGCTGATGAACATTTATTTAGCATGAATATTCCAGTATACAATGCTGTATTATTACCTATAGTCACCATCCTGTACATTAGATCTCTAAACTTATTCGTTTCATATAACTGCAACTTTGTACCCTTTGACCCACATTTCCCCATTTCTCCCATCCACTAACCTCTGGTAACCACCATTCTACTATGTCTACATATTTGACTTTTTTAGATTATATACATATAAGTGAAATCATGCAGTGTGTTTCTTGCTGTGTCTGGCTTCTTTCACTTAACATAATATCCTTACATTTAAGTCTTTAATCAATTTGATCTTTGACGAAACACAATTCTATTAGAATAAGGTTTGTGTGGCTCCCTATGGTAATAGTAAGATGCACCAGGTATGTAGGTTGCTATTTTAATGATTGCCACCACTGAGCTGGTGGGAGTGAAAAATAGAGGTCTCCTAACAAACTTTAGCAGCTTCTTTCTTCATTAAACACTCCTCTGGTTGTTGTGAGTTTGGTGATATATTCTGGAGTTCCCCCAAAAGTTGATTCTGACAATTTATGCTAAATTGTTCCTTTAGTGGAGGGATAGGGTTTTTGAGTACCTTACTCCAATAATTTTGGTGACCTTTTCGGATGATGCATTGTTAATAAAAATGTGTGTCTGTGTGTGTATGTGTATGTGTGTATTAACCCCGTGCTTGATTCTCACATGCTTCTTCCAATCTGTAGCCATGTTTCCTACCGTGTTTCCCCCAAAACAAGACCTACCCATAAAATAAGCCCTAGCAGGATTTCTAAGCATTTGCGCAATATAAGCCCTATCCCCAAAATAAGCCCTAGTGATGGGCGTGGCTACGCAGCGTAGCCACAACCCATGCATTTCGTGGCGGAGCGGTAAAGAAGACCAGCAGCCCTTCTCATCTGCCCCATCGTGACAGCTACTATCCCAGAGGTGACCAGAAAGGTGCGGGCAGACTCACCAACAAGGTCAGCTCCCCCTGTCAAATCCCGGCCATCCTGTGCATGCTGCAAGCTGAGGCTTTGAGGGGAAAATAACACATCCCCTGAAAATAAGCCCTGGGATGTCTTCTTGAGGAAAAATAAATATAAGACCCTGTCTTATTTTCGGGGAAACACAGTATGTTTCTTAAAACAGTACTTCCTGGCTAAATAATGCATTTTAGCCTGGACCAGAAATGGAAAGAGGGATGGAGTGCAAGGGGCCCTAGGAAACTGGAAAAAGTTCTGTACCTTGTTGTGGCAGTGGTTTCATAGGTGTATACATGGACTAAAACCTATCAAATTGCAAACTTTTAATGGATGAAGTTTACACCTCAATACAATTTTTAAAAATTTTAAAGTCATACTGAATCTGTTGTAGTTGCTCAAACATGCCATGTTCTTTCCCATCTCTATGCCATCATATATAGCACTCTTTCTCCTTAAGATATATCCTGTCCCCCACCTCTATTGTCCAACATTGCCAAACTAACTCTTCCTCCATCTTTTAAAATTAGTTCTAATATCTGCTAACTCTGAAAAATCTTTTCTCACTAAATGTGGCTAGCTGCCTCCTAATTGTTCCCACAGCATTCTATGCTTAATTGAATCAGCACATGAAGAAAAATATCACGAAGATGCTCATGTTCCATGTAGCAAGGTCAGAGTGGGTGAGTTTCCACTAGAGTCCCCATAGCTTGGCTATCGAGAAGTCTTTCACAGTATCAATCATGAACCTGGTCAAAAAATACCTCAAGGATTCCACCCTTAGCCCAGGCCCAGAAAAAAGATACCTGTCATAACACTAAAAGCAGACCAGGGGTATCTTGATATTAACCAAGTTCACAAGACACCATAAGGAAAAACTATTTCAGGAACCAGAATATTTCAAGTCCAGACAACTAGTAGATTTTCTTCTCCTGCAGGCAAAAATTTTCTGTAATTCACACATAGGACACGCTCAAAAATCATTTGCTTAGTTAGTGAGTTCTATGTTGCTTCAGGGACAGAACCAGGGTCCTTAAGTAGAAATCACAAGTGTTAGATGTTTGCACATTATCAGAAAGACATTTTTACCATGACAGTAGTTCAAAAATGGGATAGAATGTCACAAATGTTATACATACTTCCTGTCCCTGAAACTGCTTGAAATTGTTGGCTGGCCCTCTGCCGTGAAATGGCAGATAATGTAAACTCTTCTCATGTAGAAGGGTCATTAAAGTGGCAACTTTTAAAGCCTATGCATTTTCCCACTTCATACCCTAGCACATAGTAGTTCATAAGATGCTATGTCTTAATCCATGGTATAAGATAGCATTTGTTCCATCAGTCTAAATTTCCATGCTTTTTTAGCCATAGCTGTTGCTCCAATACACTTTTTTTGTTCTTTTATCTGTTTGCTTGTTTTTTTCCAACTTTTTTCTTCTCTCATTAGGATTTTCTATTTCAGTGTGAAAAGTCAAACTGGAATAATAAAGATCCATGAAGCAGAATATGTAGTGGTATAGTTCAAAGAGCCCAGACCAGAAATTGTGATCAGACAGATCTATGTTCTACCCCAATTCTACCAACTACGTAACTTTAAGCAAATTATTTAACCTTTCTAAGTTTCCTCATCTACGAAATGTGCATATGTTTCCTTTCTTCACAAATTGTGGAAGAATTAAGTGAGATAATGCATGCAAAAATCTAGTTTATATCATATGTTTAATAAGTATTAATTATCTTACTCCTCAGTTTATATAAGACAGACAGTTGATGAGCAGAACATTCAGATATCAATTCCAAGGACTTTAACTCTGGTTTCACATACTTCAAAGTACTAAGAACCCTTTAGATCAGGCCAATATGTGATTTATCTTTAAATACCTAATTCCAACATTTTATTGGGCTCTTCAATATGTTTGCTGAATAATTGCATGACCCAGGAGATCTTGTTTGGATGGATTTGCTTTTCCCCAAAAGATTTAGATGGTCCTTCAACTCAAGAAGTTCATGTTTTCCAGTGGGTAGTTCAACAATAACCACAGGAAAAATAAAAGCCAGCCAGGAGGTAGTTTTAGTAATTTGAGTAGTGAAAATAGTTATATAGTCATGGCTGATCTTATCAAAATCAAGGGAAGTAGGAAGAGGGAAGGAATAGATTAAGGCCAACAAACAGGGGCAAAGTCATTCTTTGTAATTGTAATCATCAATCATACATCTGTGAAGCATTAGTCACCTGTAAAAATAAGATGTGTACTGTGAGTCATGCTATCTTTTATGATAGGATTTAAAGGCCTGCATTTTACCGAGCTGAAGCTCAACCTGAGATATTTACTCTGCAACTCTGTATCATGTCCTATCTGGTTATTGTGGCAATGCCTGGAGTTTCAATTTGAGATAAAAAAGATAACAGTGATGAAGTAAAAGCAGTACAGAAAATCAGAAAATATCAAAAGAGATTATGCGCCTTAAAATGTTCTGAAAACTAGAAATGTTCTTTAAAGCTAAAGAGATATGCTTGTTACCTGAGCTCATCAAGACACAGAATTGGAAGGTGCAGATTTGCACTTGTTTCAAGTGTTTGCTCAAGAAATAATAATGACAAAGAGCTAATTTGATGGATGATATTGATAATAAGTGGTTTTATTTAATTACAAGCCATTACAGTTCCATCCAAATGTTAAATACAAAATTTTTAAAAGATGGTTTCTATTCCCTAGTACAGTTATCCCTCAGTATTCTCAGAGGATTGGTTCTGGGATACTCCTCCCCCAGGATTCCAAAATCCTCAGATGCCAATGTTCCTTATATAATATAAAATAGCATAGTATTTGCATATAACCTATGCTCATTCTCCTATATACTTTAAATCATCTCTAGATTACTTATAATACATAATATAATGTAAATACTATATAAATCATTGTTATACTGCATTGTGTTTTTATTTGTATTTTTACTGCTGTACTGTTATTTTTATTGTTTTTTCAAATATTTTTGACCCTTAGTTGGTTGAATCCATAGACACAGATCCTGTGGATTTGGAGGGCCAACTGTATATATACTTGATACCAGAGGAATGTTAATAGAAATCATGTTTCAATTTATATTTAAAGATATCTAATAATGAAATATAGGGGGTTTTGTTGTTGTTTATGTATTAGGACCTCAAATTAGACAGGGCCTCAGCATATCAGTTCTAATATGGAAATGAAAGGCAAGTTAATCAATCAAGAAGCAAATTCTGGAGCACCTATATTTTCTATGAGAAGTTTAAAAATCTATAGGCTATATATAGTTAACAATAAAGTATTATGTATTTTTTTATTTTATTTCAAGAAAATATGAACATAGGAACATTTTGGTTACATTTCATATCTTTGCCTCTCCCTAGCAAGGGTTAAAAGGTATGCCCTTCCCCTCCACAATGCTCACTACATTCCTCAGATGTGGGTCTACCCCCCCAATCCCTGAATCCCTCATGAACACCACCACCCTTTGAGCACCATAATGTTGATCAGTCAGTACCAATTTGATGGCAAGTAGATGTAAAGCCCATTTTTCTGATCTTGTGTCACCTCACTCTGGATAATGGGCTTCAGCTTAATCCAGGATAATGTAAGCGGTGCTAGCTCACTGTCGTTTCTTAGAATTGAGTAATATTCCATCGTAAACATATACCGAATTTTAATAATCCACTCATGAATTGACGGGCACTTGGGTTGTTTCCACATCCTTGAAATAGTGAATTGTGCTGCCATAAACATTTCAATATCACCTAAAGTGATTTACAGAATAAATGCAATCCCCATCAAAGTACCACCATCATTTTTTACAGATCTAGAAAAAAATAATTCTTTACTTTGTATGGAACCAGAACAAACCTCGTTTAGTCAAAGCACTCTTAAGTAAAAAGAACAAACTGGGAGGCATCAGTCTTCCTGACTTCAAGCTGTACTATAAAGCAATAATAATTAAATCAGCCTGTTACTAGCACAAGAACAGAAGCATTGATCTTTGGAATAGGACCGAGATTCCAGAGATGAAACCATCTGCATATGGTAATCTAATCTTTGATAAAGCAGACAAAAATATACATTGGGGAAAAGAATCTCTCTTCAACAAATGGTGCTGGGAAAACTGGATAGCTACATGCAGATGAATGAATCAGGATCCCTACCTCCCACCTCTCACAAAAATCCACTCAAAATGGATAACAGACTTAAACCTAAGGCATGAAACCTTAAGTATTATGTATTTTAAAGATTTGTTAAGAGAGTAGATCCCATGTTAAGAGTTTTTACCATGAAAACAAAAGCAAAAACTAAGGAGACACAAGAAAGCTTTTGGGGGTGATGGATATGTTTGTTATCCAGATTGTGGTTATAATAACATGAGTATATACATATGTCCAAATTCATCAAATGTTATACATTATATAAGGTAGAAATACATATAATAATATATATCAATTATATATAATGTAGAAATATATCTAGAATTATATATCAACTATACTTCAGTAAAGTTGGAGGAAAAATCTATAGACTATAGAACTAACATTATGTGAAAAGTTCAGAATATATTAGTGCACATAAGTGCCAAATTGTACTGTCAGGAAAGATGGGAAGAATTGAGAGTATTTAGTCTAGAAAGGCAAAACACTCATTCCCATGATTCAACAAATTACAGTTGTTTGGGACTAAGCCAAGCTGTTCTAGGTAAGAAGGAGAGTACAGCCTAGAGCAGCAGTCCCCAACCTTTTTGGCACCAAGGACCAGTTTCATGGAGGACAATTTTTCCACAGACCAGGGGCTAGGAGATAGTTTCAGGATGATTCAAGAGCATTCCATTTATTGTGCAGTGAAACCTCTCTGCTAATGATAATCTGTATTTGCAGCCACTTCCTAGTGCTAGCATCACTGCCTCAGCTCCACCTCAGATCATCAGGCGTTAGGTTCTCGTAAGGAGCACACAGCCTAGATCCCTCACACGTACAGTTTACAGTAGGGTTCAGGCTTCTGTGAGAATCTAACGCCACTGCTGATCTGACAGGAGATGGAGCGTATGCTGTGATGAGAATGATGGAGAGTGGCTGTAAGAATAGATGAAGCTTCGCTTGCTCACCTGCTGCTCACCTCTTGCTGTGTGTCCTGGCTCCTAACAGGCCATAGACTGGTACGGTCCACAGTCTGAGGATTGAGGACTTCAAGCCTAGAGGGCAGAAGCATGGCCTCTAAGTCAGATTGCATTTCAGTTAGCTTATTAGCTGTTTGACCTTGGCCTTATTATTCAAACCCTTGGTACCTCAGTTTCTTCACCTGTAAAGTGGATAATAACAATACATGCCTCTTTGGGTTGTAATGAGTTAATATTTGTGAAGAATTTATAACAGTGTCTGCTAAATAATAAGCACCACATGTGTTTTTTTTTTTTTTAAGTAAGAGAGGAAAAAGCAAAGAGCTTTTAACTTGGAGACTATGATTACCTCAATAAGAATTTCAATTATTTCAATCAAGTAACTAGTTGTAAAACAAATATAGTCAAACGGGCAAATTACATCACTGAAGAGAATTTACTTCAATAGGGGAATACAATTGTTGAACTTGTTATAACTAATTCCCTCCATAGATGACAAACTATAAAAACTGATTATGGCACAGTGGATAATACTCAGACACTGGTGTGAAGACAGCCTGGGTTTGAATCCTAGCTCTTCCACTTGTTACTTATGTAACCTAGGGCAAATTACTTCTCTGCACTTTAGTTTCTCATCAAAATGAGGATGAGTATGCGGTTATTGTGCATATTAAATTAGTTAATATCTGCAAAGTACTTAGAATAGTACTCAGGCATTTTTACTGTTATAATTGTGTTTTAAGGTACAAGTTATATGACCAAATACCTACTAGGATCATATAAGATTAGAAATTGGACAGACAAATATAAATATAATTAAGATATCATAGGTAATGTTTACATTATATCTACCTATTAGATTGCTACAGTAAACCACTGGAATGTTATGGAATTATTGGAATGATCACCTACCAGATATTTTTGGAAGCCTAATGATATCAGAGTAAATGTCTTATTTTAGCCTGAGCTCAGTTTCTTTTCTACTGCATAATCATTATGATCTTTTTTAAAACATAACCTAAAGGATGCTATTTCCCTGGCTAAAACCATTCAATGACTCCCCATCTCTCACTGCCCAAACTCATCACACCCAAATAGCAAATTAAATATTCTTTACAATCATATACAGTAATCTTTCTCTCTGAGAGTTCTTTTAATTTTTTCTATCCTATTGCACTTCCAGCAGTGTTTTCCTCCCCTTAATCTAGCTCTGCAAATCGGTCTTTTTGACCCCAATTCTGTTTGCTCTCCTTAGAATCCTCACTCTCTGAAGTTTCAGACAAGAATAGGTTTTTGTTAATATATAACACCATCACCTTCTCTTAATACTCAATATACTTGCAGTTAATTGCTTAGCATCTTTATTCTCTCTCACTAGTATGTAAACTGGATGAGGATAGAAACTATCTATTTTGAACACTGCTGAATCCCCAGTATCTAGCATCACTCCAGGTATACTAGAAACAATCAGTGAGTATTTGCTGAAGAGAAAGAGAGCAGAAAAACAATCTAATAAAGCAATAGCCATATTTTTCCTGACCTAACTCTATTTTCTAGCTGATCCTACACCTCCAACACATGTTTCACCATTACCACTGAAAACCAGATCCTTTCTGTTTCCGCTTATGACTCAAATTCTGCTCTTTGTCATCTGTAGCAATAGACAAGAACCATGAAGTCTTGATTTTTGGTCTCCTTAACTAACTGTGTGATACCAACCAGTTCCCTTCCTCTCCCTAGGTCTCAGGGTCCTCATCTAAAATATCAGGGATTATTATTAAATTATATTTATGCTCCAGTATTAGAAAATTCTGTCAGTCAAACACTGATCTCTGCAGAATCCTATTTTGTGACAGTTTACCCCCATAAGCAGTGGTGTTCTAAAGTCAGCTTGTATGGGCTCATGAGAGTCAACTGTGCACATCTCTTTTCAATCTTGTGCTCAATGACATTATATTGACAGCTTGAAATCAGTCATGATGGGAGTATGTGTACCACAGTAATCAACAAAAGCTATAAATGAGGGCTTTTTTTCTGGAGCTGGTTGTTGAATATTTACTAGGAAATGACTGACTGTAAGCTCTGGCTGCTTCAATGGGAACAGTGACCAACCCTGGATTAAAATTTAACAATAGGTCGGGCGCAGTGGCTCAAGCCTGTAATCCTAGCACTCTGGGAGGCTGAGGCAGGAGAATCATTTGAGGTCAGGAGTTAAAGACCAGCCTGAGCAAGACTGAGACCTTATATCTACCAAAAATAGAAAAATTAGCTGGGCATGGTGGCACATACCTGTAGTCCCAGCTACTTGGGAGGCTGAGGCAGGAGAATCCCTTGAGCCCAGGAGATTGAGGTTGCTGTGAGCTATGATAATGCCACAGCACTCTAGCTGGGGCAACAGAGTGAGACTCTGTCTCAAGAAAACAAACAAACAACAACAACAAAAAACCCTTAACACTAGTGCTATATGGAATAAAAATTATTGAAGTGGATAGCCCATAAGTAAACATAAAATAGAAAACTAGCAGCTGGGCGCAATGGCTCATGCCTGTAATCCTAGCACTCTGGGAGGCCCAGGCGGAAGGACTGCTTGAGCTCAAGAGTTCGAGACCAGTCTGAGCAAGAGCAAGACCCTGTCTCTACTATAAATAGAAAAAAATTAGCCAAAACAAATAAAAAAAATAAAAAAAAAATTAGCCGGGCATGGTGGCAAGTGCCTGTAGTCCCAGCTACCCGGGAGGCTGAGGCAGGAGGATTGCTTGAGCCCAGGAATTTGAGGTTGCTGTGAGCTAGGCTGATGCCACGGCACTCTAGTCTAGGCAACAGAGTGAGACTCTGTCTCAAAAAAAAAGAAAGAAAGAGAGAAAACTATACATATGGGTGGTATATCTTAGTTCAAGATTCTCTAAAAGTAGACTCTGACACAAGGATTTGAGTGCAAACGAGAGGTGATTTCAGGGAGCACACAGTAGGGACTAAGAGAAGGGAAGAAAGCTAATACAAGGTACAGGCTTCTGGTATGGGCTTCTGGGGCTCAATTCCATTGAGTATATCTAGGGGATTATAAAGAACAGGTCTCAGAATTGTCTCAACTGAAAGTGAGGGACATGGGATATTCATCCACAAACTGACACTCATAGTTGGTTGAGTTCCTTCTGTAGGCTTTAAGTTGCTGAAATTGTGTTCGCCTGTCTCTGTAATCTAAAGCATATATCCATGTCCATAAAAAGCTTCCAGGCAGACAGTCACACATGCTTATAGTAAGAAACCACTAGCCTGTGATAAGAAGGGGTACTAATATAACAAAGAAATTAACAGCACTGCTTTAGCATTCATCAGGGATGTTCAACCTCAAATTGCTTTTTTCCACCAAAAAGCCAAGATGCCTCTCTACCATCCCATTAAAGAGACTGAAAAGCCATTTTCCAATAATCCAATCAGGTGATTCTGAAGGATGGTGAGCTTCATTTAATTAAAACATTAACAAATCTGCATAGTAGTATATTAAAAACTAGCTAGAATAATAAAATTAGAATTGCAGAGAACTCTGGACTTTACGTTTGAACTCCAAGCAATTATAGTTAGAATTAAAATCCTCAGAAACTGATAGAAAATCCATTAAATGCAGAAGGAAGAAGCCCAGTGGAGGTTGGAAGAAGATCCACAGCACAGGATCAACAGAGGACTTAGAACCCAAATGACTAAAAGAGAAGAGAATCCTAACATGAACCAAAGACACTTCTCTTACATCCACTTTGTTGAAAGTTTTACCCATTCTTAGTACAGTATGATTGGAAGTTAATATTACAAACTTTCTTTATATTGTTTTTAATTTGTTGTATCTAAATTTTTCTCAGACTATTTAGTAAACACTATTTGATTTACCCCACAGTGCGTGTCCTTTTTTTTCCTTTTATTTCATCATATTATGGGGTTCAAATCATCAAATATTGTTAGGGTTACGTATATTGCCCCTGGCACCCCTCCCCCCCACGTGCCAGAGCTTCAAGCTCTGCCCACCACCCAATAAAAGTTTTTTGTTTTGTTTTTTGACATTTTGGTTACATTGTATATCTTTGCCTCTCCCTACGAAGGGTTAAAGGTATGCCCTTCCCCCCTACAATGCTCGCCACATCCCTAAAATTTGGGTCTTCCCCCCCCCCAATCCCTGGTGAACACTACCACCATTTGAGCACCATAGTTTTAATCAGTCAGTACCAATTCGATGGCGAGTAGGTGTGGAGCCCATTTTCCATATCTTGTGTCGCCTCACTAAAAGAGTGTAAGACATCTTTTTCAAATTAATCCTTCAGTTAAGACTTTAAAGGAACTCCTTTGGATACTAACAAAAAGGTATTTCTCCCACTTGGATCTTGCCAACAATTGAGGTCTAGATTCTGGTGTCCAGAGACCAGATGAACAGCACCATTGTACATTAGTGCTTGAACAAGTTCAAGATTTTATTTGCCTCTTTTACCCTCATTTTCTCACGAGTATGCAGTGGACCTTTCCAAAAGCTGTATGGCCCTGTGATGATGAAATCACTCTGATGGCTCATGGACCGTGTGTTTTTATCTTCTTATGCTCTAAAAAATTATTGGTTTTAATTTTAATATGAAAAATGTTGATAGAGTGAACCCGCATCAACAAAAGCTCTTTGGGGTCCTCAATAATTTTTGAAAGGCCCAAGGCCAAAATATTTGAAAACCGCTGTTCTATGGTACTTTTAAATATTAAAAGTATTGATATAAGTCATCCACTTTAAATAAAGGTCAGATAAATTTACAAAACATTAGGAATAGAGCCAAATTCAAAGATTTCAGAGATATGAAGGCCTTTGGCTGTTATATTAATATTATCATCATGTTAACAGATGAAGAAAGTGAAACTCAGAGATATCCTCATTCCTAGTTACATAGGTGAAGTGGTAATACAGGGTCAGGATTAGAACACAAGGCTTCTGAATTTCTAGTAGGTTTTTGTTTTTGTTTTCTTGTTTTTTTTAATTTCAGAAAGACTTCTCAGAGATCTTCACTTCATCTTCTAACCTTCAGATGGAACCATAAATATTCGAGGGACATGAGAATCTTCCCCAGACAAAATTTTCTAAATAAACTGACACATCCTGAATCAAAAAGGTTAGAAATAAATTAATTATCTCCTCTCAAGTTCCCTCTCCTATCGCTTGGTCAAGAAATTGAGCATATTTGTTTCAAAGCAATGTAACCCATTAAAGTAATTGCAAAAAAATTGATCTTATCACTCACCCACCCCACGGTCATCTTACCGATTACTCTTCATACTCCTGCAGTAGACACTTCCTAAATTCCCACAAAGTCTTCCTAAAATTTCTACTAAATTGCAAGTGTAACTTCATAGAAAAATCAACAGCAGCAAACAAATCATATTTAGATAATGAATATTATGAATATTGTAGTGCTTTATGAACAACAGTGTATGATTTAAAAGTTGTGATTATTATTAATAATATCTTCTGCTTGGCTCACAAACTGGTCCCAGATCCATTTCTGAGGCATCTGTGGATTTCTGTAAGGCATTATGATGTGGCAATCAAGAGCATTTATTTCTCTGTCAAACAAAGCTGCATTTATATCCTATCTCTACCACTTATGGGCCATGTGACATTTGGCATGGGACTTAGCCATTTAAGCTGTAAATTTCTCATGTATAACATAGAGTGATAAAGAACTTACTTCACACAGTTGTTGTGAAGATTAAAGAAGATAATGCAATATGAGTCAATAAGCAGATGGTAAATGCTACTTAAAGTTAGCTTTTGATATTCCTCTTAATACTGCCATAATTGTTATAATGAATGTGTCAGCAAAAATCTAGATTTCAGAAACTTGCAACATAAAAAAGGAATGTGCTGGGAAATGCTCAAAGATGATCAGTGGCACATCAATAAGGGGAGCTATATGCAAGAACTCTTCATTTTTAGAATAGGATAAGGAACACTATTCTTGGGATTACAGAAAATTGGTTTAGAACACATAACTATCAGGAAAATTGGACTTCGTAAGGGGTAAGATTTAGGCCTGTATTACTGTTGGGAAAAATTGAGATATAAATTATGGATGCATTAGGTTTTCTTTTCTTGTAAGACTCATCCTTCCCAAGATGCTCCACCCTTTACCCAGATGCATAATAATAAGTCTAGTGTAAATAAATAAATGAGGTATTAGTTGACGGGGAGGACCTTGGCCCTGTGGCATTTGTATTTCAGTGAAGGCCCCAGAAGGATAAATATTAATAGCTTTTCATGCACCCAAAAATGTCTTTCTAAAGGGGAAATGTCAAGCTAAATAGCACATCATGATACCCTTCGCAATATATTTGGTAAGGTGCAAAAGACTTGAGATATTATCTGACTGAGAAATATGATATAATGCAAACAACTTGGCCTGAAAACATAACTGCATCTGTACTCAATGACAATGAGTTTAGCACCTCACTTTTCATCAAGGATGTTGTGTTATATTTCAAACCCCAAAGACTGACAACACTTAATTCAGGTTCAGGTGAAAGTTAATTTACAACTTAACCTTAATGAATAAAGCCACATGTAGAAAACTGAAACAAGACCCACACCTTTCACGTCTCACAAAAATCAAGTTACGCTGGGTAACAGACTTGAACCTTAGGTGTGAAACTATTAGAATTCTAGAGGAAAATGTTGGAAATACTCTTCTAGACATTGGCCTAGGCAAAGAATTATGAAGAAGACCCCAAAGGCAATCACAACAGCAACAAAAATAAACAAATGGGACCTGATCAAATTAAAAAGCTTCTGCACAGCCAAAGAAACTGTCAAGAGAGCAAACAGACAACCCACAGAATGGGAGAAAATTTTTGCAAGCTACACATCCAATAAAGGGCTGAAAACTATAATCTATTTAGAACTCAGAAAAATCAGCAAGAAAAAATCAAACAACCCTATCAAAAAATGGGCAAAGGACATGAACAGAAACTTCTCAAAAGAAGACAGAATAATGGCCAACAAACATATGAAAAAATGTTCAACATCTCTAATCATCAGGGAAATGCAAATCAAAACCACAATGAGATATCACTTAACTCCAGTGAGAATGACATTTATCAAAAAGTCCCCAAACAATAAATGCTGGTGTGGACGTGGAGAGAGAGGAACACTCCTATACTGCTGGTGGGACTGCAAACTAGTTCAACCTCTGTGGAAAGCAATATGGAGATACCTCAAAGAGATACAAGTAGATCTACCATTTGATCCAGCAATTCCACTACTGGGCATCTACTCAAAAGATCAAAAGTCACTTTATGAAAAAGACACCTGCACTCGAATGTTTATAGCAGCACAATTCACAATTGCAAAGCTGTGGAAACAACCCAAGTGCCCATCAATTCATGAGTGGATTAATAAAATGTGGTATATGTATACCATGGAGTACTACTCAGCTTTAAGAAACAATGGTGATATAGCACCTCTTGTATTTTCATGGATAGAGCTGGAACCCATTCTACTAAGTGAAGTATCTCAAGAATGGAAAAACCAGCACCACATGTACTCACCAGAAAATTGGTATTAATGATCAACATCTAAGTGGACATATAGGAGTAACATTTATCGGGTGTCGGGAGGGTGGGAGTGGGGAGGAAGGGATAGGTATATACAATCACAACGAGTAAGATGTGCAACGTTTGGGGGATGGACACACTTGAAGCTCTTACTCAAGGGGGTAGGGGGACATGGGCAATATATGTAACCTTAACACTTGCACCCCCATAATATGCTAAAATAAAAAAAAATAAATAAATAAAAAGGCCAGGCAATGTGTGGTGTTTAAATTAAGGGCCACATATTTTCTATCCACTGTTTATCATCTGTGTGACCTCCAACAGATTACTTAAGCTCCAAGCTCTGTTCCCTCACTTGCAGAAAACGATAATACTAGTAATTGCCTCACAAGACTGCTATGAAGGTTAAATGAGATAATACGTATTAGCATTTAGTACAGTGACTGGCATATTGTAATAGATATGACCTGTTTTTATTATCAGGTCAAAGAACAGATTCTAAGGAGAACACCTTAACTAACTAGTCAAACTTGTGTCCATGATAGCAGGAAAAAAAATGACATTGGTGCTATGTATCAATACTAAATAACTAACAAAGTGAGGAAATTTGCTTGGCCTTTGTAAAAACAACACCAATTCGATCATGTAAGTAAAATATTTAACATTTTAACTTAATTTACGTATTGTATTTTATTTCAACAAATATGTATTGGATACCGATTATGTGCCTGTGTTAGCGCATGAGAATATAGATGAGAAGGACACATGCCTTCCCTTCAAGAAGCTCATAGCCTACTTGGAAAGACAGCCATG
This sequence comes from Mirza zaza, assembly GCA_008750895.1. Classification (NCBI taxonomy): domain Eukaryota; kingdom Metazoa; phylum Chordata; class Mammalia; order Primates; family Cheirogaleidae; genus Mirza; species Mirza zaza. The sequence goes on along the minus strand of VSMD01139270.1, from coordinate 3,308 downwards.
TAGACAAATAATTATAATTCATTATGTATGTGTGCTACAGTTTGAATATTTATCCCCTCCAAGACTCATGTTGAAATTTAATCTCCAATGTGATACGATTGAGAGGTAAGGCCTTTAAGAGTTGAATGGGTCATGAGGGCTCTGCCCTCATGAATAGATTAATCTTTTAATGCATCAATGGGTTAACACGGGAGTGGAACTAGTGGCTTTATATGAAAAGGAAGAGAGACCTGAGCTAGCACGCTCAGCCCCCTTGCCATGTAATGCCCTGCATGCTGCATCAGGACTCTGCAGAGTCCCCATTAGAAAGAAGGCTCTCACCAGATGTAAGCCCTCGAGCTTGAACTTTCCAGCCTCCAAAACTATAAGAAATAAACTTTGTTTCTTAAAAATTACCCAGTTTCAGGTATTCTAAGTAACAGAAAACAGACTAATACAACGTGCAATGACAGAAATAGGTATAAGATATAGAACGAGCACAGTGAACACAGTAAACAATATGGTGGTGGTGAAGGTGAGTTATTAACAAAGTCTTCAGAACTCAGTAACTACTTTATATGTACTCTATGGGACCAAGTGAGTACAGAAATCTTCAACAAATATCCCAAAGTAATTCAATTCAATGGAGTGCTAGAGCAATAGGATAACCATATGCCAAAAAAATTAATCTCAAATTCCTACCTCCTCCATTCCTCTGTCCACCCATGCCAGAATTCCCTGGCAATCTCTGTCCACTCTTTCCCACTCCAGCTCCTCGGTTACCTGTCCTTTAGGCCCCTTGACCTTGATTGGAGGCTGCTAAGGAACTCACTCAGAGACCCCTGCAAGCATCCATCTGAGACTGAAGAGTAAAAAAGACTATTTGAAAATAGAACTATATGTTTTTTCCACTCTGGTGAGTTTTCGAGACATCCAGAAAGCTACTAGATATCTCCCCAGTCACTTGCCTAAAATTTAATCCATAGCCTCCCTAAGATCACATATCAGTGCAAAAGAAAGTCTTAAAACTCTTCTCCAGGGAAGAGAGAGAAGATGGCAGATGAGAAACACTGCCAGACAGAGTGTCTCTGCAGAAAAGACAGATTCTAGCAGAAATTAGAAGAAAGAAGCAAGAAGACGAGCCTACATCGGATGAGGGTCGGCAGGAGGAGAACCTGACACCACGGGAGACTCCACGGGAGGAGGTCGCGGAGGAGAACTGGAGGCTGGGACCCCCGGAGCAGCCCGGAGACCAGCAGGAAGGGAAGGTGGATCTGCCGTTTCCCCTCCTCTGCATCCCGGACTGCTGGTGGGCTCCCCAGCAAGCGGAGAGACCTGCGGACACCAGCCCAGCTACGACCACTGCCAGTGAGCAGTAAGCCAGTAGCGCACGCTGCACCAGGCTCCCAACTCCCTCGGGGCACCTCCGTGTGCACAGACCCGAGCAGTGCGGCAGACGCCATATTGCCTCCTCCTCCACTCCCCCGACCCTACCCTCGGCTGCCCAGAGAGACAGAGAGACAATATAGCCACCAGCTGGAGGCACCTACAGGGAACGGGACCTTCCCATTTGGGGCCCTACAGCTGACTAAGGGGAACTCAGACTGTGAGCTCTCTGCCCGCCAGACCTACCAGGTGCTGCTGGCACGGTGATCCCAGGAGAACGGGGCAGAGCCTGAGGTTGAGAGACATAGACCCAGCTTGGGCTCTCTGTGGGTGAATTGGGACAGGCACTCGTCTCCCTGGTGGGGACATAGTTTGAACTCTGGGACCCAGAGGTCAGACCTGCAGACCACATCCCGTGGAAGGCCTCGCATTGCCCTGGGCACAGAAGGGATATACGTGAACAACCTGCTGAGGTGTGTGTGCCTTCAGGGTCAGATCAGCGTCCTACAGGGTAACCCTCCCCACAAAGGGAGGCCGTGCGCCCAGCCCAGGTGGCGTTCCTGTGCAGGGAACCTCCCCACTGGCATCACAGCCAGGGGAGGACTGGTGGCGTGTGGTCTGGCCTGCTGACAGAGGCCCAGGAGTAGCTGCGGAGTTGGGGACGGTGGAAAGAGGCCAGGCCCACTCCAGACTGCGGGTCTCGGACAGCCCCACCCACACACGCAGAATCTGTGACTGAGTGGGGCCATTCCAGCCCCCCCCCCAATCTTTGCATGGAAGCAGAGAACAGAACTTTGACCCCTGCTGACGACATTGGTGGTGCCTGAGGGCGGGCTTACCCAACTCAGCTCCACCCAGACTCTCTCCTAGACCTGCTCTCACTGAAGGGGAGAAAAGGACACACCTGGAAGTCCCAGGGCCCCACCCACCACCTGAGGCACTAGAGTTCTCTCTTCAGGAACAAGAGCTGATAACAGGAAACAAAAAAACAGCATAGCCTGTTCCTCCAAGCAAGCGCCACCTACTGACAGGGAGAGCATCTTGCACACCCTTTTCACGACACCTACTGACTCATTATACAGGGAGTGGTTGAATCTCACCCACAGACACCACCTACTGGCTCAGAAATTAAACAAGGCGTGTGAATACCCAAACAAAAACCTAAAGAGAAGAAACAACAACTGACAGACATGGGAAGAAATCAGCGAAGTAACTCAGGAAATATGTAGTACCAATTGGAAAACACGCCCCCAAAGAGGAGCCCGAGCCCCCCAGAAACGCACACCAACCAAAATCAGGCAACCAAAATGACAGAAGAGGAATTTCGTATGTGGATCATAAGAACACTCACTGACCTGCAAGAACAACTCAATAACCAACACAAAGAAACCACAAAAAGCCTCCAGGATCTAGAAAAAAAGTTCACTAAAGAAATAGACACTATGAAGAAAAGTTTAACCGAACTCCTAGAAATGAAGAATCAATTCAGGGAACTAAAAAATGCAGTGGAAAGTCTCAAGAACAGGGTAGACCAAACAGAAGAAAGAATCTCAGAGATTGAAGATAACACCCTCCAATTAAATAAATCAGTCACAGAAATAGAGCAGAGAAACAAGAGAAAAGAGCAAAGCCTACAAGAGCTGTGAGATTATGTGAAGAAACCTAATGTGAGGGTCATAGGGTTACCAGAAGGGGAAGAAGACAACACTCAAGGGTTGGACAAGCTATTTCAAGATATAATAGAGGAAAATTTCCCAGGCCTTGCTAATAATCTCAATATACAAGTTCAAGAAGCTCAGAGGACCCCTGGGAGATTCAATGCAAATAGGAAGACGTCACGACATGCAGTCATCAGACTGACCAAAATATCAACTAAAGAGGCCCTTCTAAGAGCTGTAAGACGAAAGAAGCAAGTAACTTACAAGGGAAAGCCAATTCGAATA
>VSMD01139268.1:0-18771 GCA_008750895.1 Mirza zaza | reverse complement strand
GAGGGTGAACTAGTTTGCAGTCCTACCAGCAGTGTAGGAGTGTTCCTCTCTCTCCGCATCCACGCCAGCATTTATTGTTTGGGGACTTTTTGATAAAGGCCATTCTCACTGGAGTTAAGTGATACCTCATTGTGGTTTTGATTTGCATTTCCCTGATGATTAGAGATGTTGAGCATTTTTTCATATGTTTGTTGGCCATTCTTCTGTTTTCTTTAGAAAAGTTTCTGTTCAAGTCCTTTGCCCACTTTTTAATAGGGTTATTTGATTTTTTCTTGCTGATTTTCTTGAGTTCTAAGTATATTCTAGTTATCAGCCCTTTATCAGATGCGTAGGATGCAAAAATTTTCTCCCATTCTGTAGGTCGTCTGTTTACTTTCATGACTGTTTCTTTGTCTGTGCAGAAGCTTTTTAGTTTGATCATGTCCCATTTATTTATTTTTGTTGCTGCTGTGATTGCCTTTGGGGACTTCTTCATAAACTCTTTGCCTAGGCCGATGTCTAGGAGAGTGTTTCCAACATTTTCCTCTAGAATTCTAATAGTTTCATACCTTAGGTTTAAGTCTGTTATCCAGCGTGAGTTGATTTTTGTGAGAGGTGAAAGGTGTGGGTCCTGCTTTAGTCTTCTACAGGTGGCTATCCAGTTTTCCCAGCACCATTTATTGAAAAGAGATTCTTTTCCCCAGCATATGTTTTTGTCTGCTTTGTCAAAGATTAGATGGCTATATGAGGATGGTTTTATATCAGGATTCTCAGATCTGTTCCACTGGTCAATATTCCTATTTTTGTACCAATACCAGATTGTTTTAATTACTGCAGCTTTGTCATAATGGTGAAGGGCCAATTTGACTTTACATCAATAGATAGCATGAAGTGATAGAGATATGTAACAAATGTAATGCAAACATTTACAATAAAAGTCAAAAAAGATTGATTTGCTGCTCTTCTCTTTAACTAGAGCTACTGCTTGCTTGTTTTAGAAACTCTTGTGGACAGAAAGCACACAATGAAAACCAAAGTATACAAATACAGATCATCAGAATTAAAGACCAAATACAACTCACAGCCATAATCAAGGACAAATACGTTTATCACTTGTGGTTCCATGTATATTTTCATTGCCCCAGGTAATTATTAAAGAAGCTTTTCCTTAGAGGAAGCTATTTGTGACTACGAGAAAACAAAAATATTTCATGGGCAACAAAGTGAGACTCTGTCTCAAAAAAAAAATATTTCAATTTCCAATATCTAGTATAACATCAGATAGACCTCAGGTCACACCTCAGCTGGACCACTTGCTACCTGAATAAGTTGCAGACTTTAGGTGCTCAATAATATTAATTTCCTTTATTCCCTTTCATAATAGGGACTAAGGTTTAGTAAAAACTTTAATGTTCTGACACCAAACGCCAAGTTGTGTAGTTTCACTTATCCTTTGTAGAGTTATGGACGAAACCCTCTTTAGAGAATTTGCTGATATTTTCCCATAATGCAGACATTGATGTTTATTATTTAGTTGTAAAAGTTAATCATATCTTCATCACACTCTTCAACAAGCTAGACTGTATGGATGAACACATGAGTATCCATGCATGTATTTTAAGAGCAAATTATTACACTGAGCCAATAGGTATAACCAGTGTGAATATTTATAGACCTGAAAGGGTGCTGGCCGTTTCTTTAGATAGTCACTGAAGTCATTTATCCTTTGTGGATAAGCAGAGCTAGCAAGAAAGTGTCAGGTGCAGTAAATGGGTCTGGATGAGCACAGGTTACCAGGTCAGGTTCAGAAACAGGAGATGGCAGAGTAAGGTGCCAAATGAAGGCCAAAAATAGAAACCAGGGTCATTTGGCCAGGCCATGTTAGAGACAAGTGGAATGGGGACAAAATCTCAGCCCAATTTTCTTGGCTAACACTAAAAAGTCATGTACAGACACCTAGCACATGATCTTAACTGCTCCCTGTCATTGATGGCCTTTGATAGGTTGGGTACTGATTCTGACTTATTTGAATTCTATTAACTTCTGTCTTTTCCAATTAATGAAGTACACCTGAGATTACTGGTTATGGACTTTAAATCAAAGAGATAACACAGTGGAACGTGCTGATTTGCTTTAACCCTAAGAATAAGCTCCAGGAACACTCATTCAATTTTGCAAAAAGACCCACTGGGCGGGGCTCTTGGTTGAATCAGTTCACCACAATGAGAACTGCCTGAAATTAGAAATCATACTGTTTTCCAATTTTATATTCTCAAAGCACCCAGCTCAGTGCATGTCAAAACAATTATAGTTATAATTATTAATAAATCATGTTGAACAGCACTTCATTCCTAGCTCTTGTTTTTAATTGTACACAGGCTGAGTATTGGGGTAGCATAAGGTGAGCTCTAAAATGTGTGGTCTTGGAATAAATCTTTTGGAGCCACTGGGGATCCTGAGGTCAATATTATGAACTCTTCTAATTATTAATCATTATTAACAAGTATAGCTATTCTTATTGTCACATGTGATGGACAGTCTTTTGTGGTAGTATTTCCCAAACTTTTATGTGTACCAGAATAGTGTAATTATTTTTATAATGCAGACTTTCTGACCCTACTTCTAAGGATTCTGGTTCATCAGATATAGGTCAGGGCTTAGGGATCTCCATTTTCACCAAGCACCCCAGGTTGATGCAAAGGTTTTATGGACCACTCTTTGGAAAACACTGAGCATGTGTACACATAAAAAAGAAACAGGACAAGGAGAGAAGGAGAGAGAGACACTGGTTGATTCTCCCTTCAAACAAATTCAATGAGCCTTTCTGTGAATATGGATTTTAAATAGAACCAAAAAAGTATTCTAACAGTGTATTTGGCTTGCACACTGGCTGAGGGATGACATACAATGTTAAACTAAGGACATTTGACACCAGGTTTGCAGGTCTCATGTGCAAGCTGCAACATCCCCACCAACACTTGGCCTTTGATTCTTTTGTAGATTCTAATCCACTGGATGCCTGTCAAGACACATCTGGGGTCATAAGATGACCAACAAATGATTTGTGCTATTCCAGCATCAACATTTCACCTGTAGCAGCATCCAGGCATCTGCATCAACCTTAGGTTGAATATTAAAGGTCAGATATAAATTTTTAAACTTAAAATTCTTTCTTATTTTCTAGCCTCTACTATAAAACAGACTACTGATATACAAAGGAATGATAATACTTAACATGGATTCAGCACGAAGTTCCAAATGTGTGCTGAGCTCCCTAAATGCATTATCTTATCTGTACTACCTAGGGAGTGGGTACTCAATCATTTCCATTTTATAGATCAGAAAGATTTTTAAAAAATGTCCAGGGTCACACAATAGGGGTAGAACTAGGATTTCACCATTGGTCAAAGCACATGTGCTTAACCTTTCTACTATCAATTATATTAGCACTGATTATGGTTCTCATAAAGGTCCCCATGATATCATCAAAATGGCTGACTAGATATGCCCAGTGCTCCTCTCCTCAACAAAAGACAAAACAAAAAATACATAACTGCACTTTTGTCTAAGTGAGAACATTGAAATTCAGGAAAAAAGTTACAAAGATCCTCAGAGGCACATAAACTCAGGATAGCAGCATAGAGAGGAAGGTGAAGGACCTGGCAAGGATTTACCAGGAGCCAACAGGGACTCTCCATTGTGGGAAATGGGAAATCAACAGATTCCCAGTAGTCTCCATTACTACCATAGATGTCTGCAATTCTAGATACTGGAGAGACCATAGTCCTTATAGGCCCTGAGTCCAGTATAAGGAGCTGCCTGGAGTCCATGCAACTACAATACTTCAGAGAGGGAACTCATGCTGAGTCCCTTCCAGTCCCCAGAATCCAAGCTGCTATATAGCATGGCACTATTTTGAGAAAAGAGTCACTGCTGGAGTATGTCCTACCCTGGGGCACAAAAGTCCCTATATTGCCACATCCTGGGGCCCCACCATTATCCCATCACACCCACACAAAGGTCTGCAGTGCCATGACTCCAACTTGACCCAGTGGTACAGCTGTGACCCCAGCACCTGAGCCCATACATCTATGCCCAAGGAACAAGCGGTCTAGTGCAGCAGGTGTACTGCCAACATGCATGTTCTCCAGAGCCTGAGGACAGGCCTACATTTATCAGTCACTGAAGAAACCATGCATGCAACCCCTAGGGTCAGAGAACAGGCACACCTGGCATATACCACCACCACCAAGGACCCCACTGCATTGACCAGGGGAGCAGTTGAGCACTGTGTATGTTGAATATGCCCCACAGAGACAAAAGACAGGTCCATGAGGCACCCACTGCCACCAGCAACCCTGCCCTTTCAGCCAGCTGAGGCACTGATCATTGCATACATGGCCCCTATGGACAGAGGACACGCCATCCAGGCACCCACGACTGCCAGCAGCCCCACTTCTAGCAAAGCCACGCCACTGCCTCCACAAACACCCATAAGCAGACCGTTAGGCACTCAGAGACATCACTGACATTGATTATAGCCAAAGAAATCACACAAAGACTGTACTATTGCATCCACCCATAATCAAAGCCAAAGTACCCTACCCAACCAACACTACAGCTCATATCTACAAGAAAAAGTCCTTTCTGAAATCTTTGAGTTTTAGATTGGGGAAGATGGCTAACTAGATTCACCAGCTGCCAGATTGACTCACAAAGAGGGAAAATTTTTAGATGAAAAAGAAAAAAACAAACAAACAAACAATCACAGATCAGGTGTAATTCTGAGGGAGAGGTGCCAGAACCTACAAGAAATTCCTCAGGGAGAAGATATGGATCAGAACAAGAAGGAACAACATATCAGCAGAGATTAACCCCTGAGAGGTTTGGTGTTCAGTGAAAAGGGTAGGTAGAGTGGTTTGTTTCTCCTTCATTCGCATCTCTGGCACTCAATAGACCCCCAAGCTGCTGAAGAGCCTTTCTAAATTGACGAGCCCAAAAGCTACTGCCACAAGTGAACTGGGAGTTTCTTGAGGACAAAGCACCAGGCTTCCACCCCTCTTGGGGTGCTTCCCATCACCACAGACCTGAGCCAAGACAACAGGTGCCATATTTTTTCTCCACCCACCACACACCTTTGTCTTCCTCATGGGGCTTCAAATCCTTCAGTTTCCATCTTGCTTGTTCCCACACAAACATTTCCTAACTCTGACCCAGACTGGGGGAGCCATGGGGGGCCAGTGGGTCCAAAGGCACATGTGTAACCCCAGAACCTAGACATTTGAGGAGCATGGCTTCCAGAGAGTGGTACAGACATAACCAGAGTGCTAGATTTCCCCCTTTCAGACTCATTTCCTCTTCCTCCACTCCCCTGCCCATGGCTGGCGAGAGAAATGCTTGAGCAGGGGCTCTCAGGAGCCGCTGCTTCCCCTTTTGGGGGGCTTCCACAGAGGGTAGGGCTCAAATCTTTCCTCTTAAAGACCTGCAGAGGAATAAGGGGTGATTGGACTGTAAGCTCCCTGCTCACCAACCCTCCCCAGTGCTGCTTCCACAGCTGCTCCATCAGAGCAGGGCACACAGCAAAGCAGAGGGACATCAACCTGCTTGAATGTCTCTTACATAACTCAGGAGCAGCATCCTTTTCCCTGGCATGGTCAGAGATTAATGTCAGGGACAGGCCCACAGGCCAGATCCAATATCCCCAAGAGTCGATTGTGTTGCTCAGGGGCATGGAAGGAAGACTTGTGAACAGATCTCAGGTGGCCAGAGAGGCCACATAGGTAGAACTGAAAGGAGAGGGCAGTGTGGATCCCAGCCACAGCACACCTGTGGAGCACTCCACTCCACAACAAGAAACCCATCTTCTCAGCCCAGGGCAGGATCCTGGACAGGAAAGCTCCCAGCCTGCAACACCATTGCTGGGGAACTCAGCTAGTTTGAGCTCCTGCCTACTGGCAGACACTGGAGGGATACTGTGGAGCAGGAGAAAAAGGAAAAAAGCAAACCCACTCCAAGCATCCAGATTGTGAATCTCAGATGGCCCCTGCATCCACAAGCAGACTTTCTGACTGTATGGGGCCACCTCAGACCCTCTCTGGTTGCTTTCCCCAAAAGGTTGGGAGTGGACCTTTGGCCCCCACAAAAACAGCTATATCACCAACTTTTGTAGAGCCTCAGGACAGGCTCACCTAACCCAGCCCCACCCACCCTCGCTCCCCCATCTGCATCTGCTGGGGTGGAGAATAAGGACTCACCTGAAAGTTGCAGGGACCCACTCACCACCTGGGACATTCAAGTGCTTCACCTGAGGGGCTAAATCTGATCACAGGTCCCAAAACAACACTGCAGTTTGTTCCTTCTGGAAAGTGCAACCTACTGACAGGGAGGTCAATTTTCATAGCTTATTACAGCATTTACTGACTCAGTCATACAGGGTGTGGTTGATTCTATCCACAATCACCAACTACTATCTCAGAGATTAAATTGAGCATGCTAATCCAATTCACACTGTTAAGAAGACCACAAGGCTGGGGGAAAAGAAAGGATCTCAAAGAAAATCTCCATTCCCCCTCATCAATGATAGACAGAGAATCTGCCCACAAACATAGCTCACCACTGCTATAGCCAACAAATAACTATCAAATGAGAAAACCACCACACTAAGGATATCTACAACCAAGGCATCCATCCAGAACCTACACTCCCATCAAAACACCCACAAGCAAAGCCAAAGTTTCTTACCCAACATATGCTACAGATGGACCATTATAATTGAGAGTGGAAGGAAAAAAATCCATTTAAACAAAAGAAAATCTAAGAATAAGTGATAGCTGCCCCTAAATGGCAGCTTCCCCAGATGAGAAGGAATAACTCCAGAGGTATTAAAAATCAGAGTAAAAGGACACCTCCGAAAGGGAACATCAACTCTCTAGTACTGGATACCAACCAAAATGAAAATACTGAAATTACAGATAAATAATTCTAAATATGGATTGTATGGAAGCTCAATGAAATCCAAGAGAAAATGGAAACCCAACTCAAAGAAACCAGAAAAATAATTCATGAAATGAATGAAAAATTCATTAAAGAGATCGACATATTACAAAAAGAAAAAAAAAAAAGAACTTCAGGAAATGAAAAATTCATTTAAGGAAATACAAAACACAGTGGAAAGTTTTAAGAATAGACTAGATCAGGCAGAAGAAAGACTTTCAGAGGTTGAAGACAACTCTTTCAAATTAACTCAGTCAGTCAAAAATCAAGAAAAGAGAATTAATAAGAATGAACAAAACCTACAATGGACACTATCTGGGTGATGAGCACAATTATAATCCTGACTCAAGCATAAAAAACAATACATGTAACCAAAAACATCTGTACTTCTGTAATATTTTGAAATTAAAAAAGGAAAAAATGTCCTTCCCTACAAAAGCTATTTCATAAAATTGGAAGAAGCAACTATTCCTCTTGATGGGGAGATATCAACATAAAAACACAAGAAACAAAAGACAAAACAAACATTAACACAATAATTCTCCAGTAATAGACCCCAAAGAAAGGAAACCTATGAAGCACAGGAAAACGAATTCATATTAATTATCTTAAGGAAATTCAGCGAGGTACAAGAGAATACAGATAGAAATGTCAATGAAAACAAGAAAGCTATTCATAATCTGAATGAGAAATTCAACAAAGAAATAGATATAATAAAGAACAAAACAGAAATCTTGGGGACATCAAGATGGCTGACTAGGCACAAAACTTGCTGGACTGTCCCAGCAGAAGAGTTGAGGATTGGACTGAGGACAGTGGAGAGTGATTACTGCTCTGAAGTTGACCACAAGTACAGACACCACCAGGAGGAACTGAGCAGCTGAGAAAGAGGAAGTTAGAAGGCAGAAATCAGCACAAACCAAATTCAGGGAGTTCCAGAGCCCAGGGAAATGGTAAGGGATTTCCCCCTTTTCCCACCTGGGTGCATCAGGCCAGCAATGAGACACAGGGCTCTCATCCCCAGGGGGAGTGCCACGAGGGACTAGATAGCTGGCATCCCTGCATCTGGACACCTCATCCTCTGCACTTCCTCTGTTCCTGGCATCCCATGAAGCAATTTTGGCTCAAGTTGTTCATACCTATGTGGCCAGACCCAAACTATAGCAAAATGCCAAAGTGCCTTGCACTGAGTGACTTGGCTCCACATAATGGCAGCGCATTCCCAGCCTTGCTTCCTCAGATGGTGTAGCCACCCTAGTGGCTCAGAGAGGAGAGCGGTCATGGTGCCAGAGAGGAGGGCAACCTGATGCCCCCCAAAACTTGAGAGTGGTGCAGGAAGACCGTAGCCCCTTCCCCTACCATAGCAGCTGCTAGAGTTCTCTGTGCTGAGTGACCTGTTTTCAGTACTGGGGGCATGTTTCCACCTCGAGCTGGCAGGGCAGCCTCAGTTTGTGATCTTCCTGCCCACAGGCATTTGTTGCATTCACCTACTGATGGTGCAGATGGCATGGTGGAGAGGTGTAGGGGAGAGATCCCGGTTCCAGGGGCGAGTGGCAAGTGAGAGCCCAGGCACATCATGAGGGTGTGAAGTAGCACAGGATAGCAGGGCCTGTAAGTGCTCACCATCCCCCTCCCCCAAAGAGCCACCATATTGAAGTAAGCTGGGCCACTGAGGCTCAATTTGCACACATCCTGGTTCCCATGGCAACCGAATGCCTCAGGTACCACAGGCTGAATTGGAGAAGCTGCCCCCACCACCACTCACTTTAACAGGGAGCTCAGCTTGATCTAAGAGTTCTTTAGCTGCCACTATTCCCCTGGAGGGAGCATCCCCCTGATAAAAACTTCTGGGATAGAAATGCCACCTGCCTCACCTTGGGGTCTAGTGGCAGAAAAGGGGTGCACAATTGAAGATCCCCTTATTTGCCAGCATCACACAGAGATGCACACCAGGGGGCCAGACACATGAACCATGGGGAAGCACAAGAGCACATCTTGGGTGGAGAGGAAACATAAGTGGACCAGTCAGAGGGAAAGTGCCCAGGTTTATAGATAGGTATGGTAAAAGCCTGGCTATGGGCCTCAGCAATTGTACGAGTAGGCCCCTCCCTAAGGAGCAGCCCTCCAAACTGGAGAGATAGCCCTGAACTCCATATCAGCAATGCCCTGTTGCAGCCAGATAAGCAAACTTGAGCCCCATAGAAGCTCACACACCCAGGCTCTTGCACCACAACTATGATCTATCTTGCTCCTCTCCCCACCCCAGAGGGACAGAGTCCAAGCAACCCCTAGGAGCTACAAGGCTCCTCCCAAAGCTCATGCCATTTGTATACCCCACCTGGGGGACCAGAGCCTACCTTGGGCCCAATAGATTACCTCAGTAACTGGCCCCTCCATGCAAACTACAATCAATGACAATGCAAACAGCCCCATAACTAAACATAGTGCCTTCCATCTCAAACTATAAGGGGGCACTGGATTCATACCCATAAGTACAATCCACGAGCTTGGAGCTTAAGCTGGGGGACCAAATTCCCTACACTCCATTGGGAAGACATGAAGACAACAGCTCAGGGGTAACCCATGAGGTTCACGAACCTGCTAAAACACTCAAAGACAACTCAGGACCAGCGCTCCTCTCCCCATCACGGTCAGGGAATGATCCTTGGGGTATCAGAGACAGGGCCATAAACCAGCTCTAGCATACCCAACTCTTGACCAAGAGGCTAGATGAGAAAGAATCAGTAAGATAACTTTGGAAACATGAAAAGTCAGAGCAAAAAGTCACCCCTAAAATAAATCAATAGCTCCTAGGCAATGCAAACCAACTTAAATGAAATGGGTACAATGACAGGTGAACAATTTCAAATATGGATTGTAAGAAAGCTCAATGAAATTCAAAAGAAAACAGAAAACCAACATAAAGAAGCCACAAAAACAATGCAGGAAATGAATGAAAAATTATGTGAAGAAACTAAAGTATTAAAGAAAAATCAAACAGAAATTCTGGAAATGAAAAATGCATTCAAGGAATTACAAAACAAAGTGGAAAGCCTTAAGAATAGGAAGGAAGAAACTTAGAGCTTGAAGATAGCACCTATGAGCTAAACAAATCAGTCAAAGAAAAAACAAGAAGCAAGAGGCATGAACAAAGTCTATAAGATATGTGAAATTATGTAAATATGCCAAACATAAGAATCATAGGCATGCCTTAGGGCAAAGAAGAAAATTCACAAGGGTTGGATAATTTATTTAAGGGAATAATTGAGGAAAATTTCCCTGGCCTTGCTTAACCACTTCGGTATGGCGCTCACTAGCCGAGAAACCTTGCCCACAGCCAGCACTCATAGTCTGCACGATAGTTTGTGCTGTGCACTGATGAGGAATTCGTTTTGCTCTTTTGTGATGTGGAAAGCTTTAAAGCACTAAAAGTTTGTTTTACTTTACAGGCAGCTTTACTTGTAATGTAAATCAGAATAGGTAACATATACATACATGTTTTTATTACGTTATTTTTAAATGTTCACAATTTTATTTTGACAAATGAAAAATTAGAAAATTCAAATTTTGTTATTTAATGCTAAAGTCAATGCTCAGCTGTGAACTTTCATATCACGGCTGTCGGCTAAAGTTGACACTCGGCTATGTGCATTCATCTGTGGCTATCGACTATAGTAGATGCTCGTACCAAAGTGGTTAAAACCAGATACAAGGCGCACATAGGACTCCTAGAAACTTCATCATAAAGAGGAAATCACAATGACATATAGTCATTAGGCTGGCCAAAGTACACATGGAAGAGGCACTCCTATAAGATGTAAGGGGAAAACAGGTAATGAACAAAGGAAAACCCATCAGACTCATTGCAGGCTTCTCAACTGAAAACTTACAAGCCAGAAGGGACTGAGAAAACGTCCTCTGTCTTCTAAAACAGAATAATGGCCAGCCTAGATTTTGTATCCTGCAAAAGTAAGCTTCTTATATGAGGGGGAAATAAAGATTTTCCCGGACAAGCAATCACTGATGCAATTTGCAAAGACCAGACCTGCCCTGCAGGAAGTACTCAGACCTGCATGATACACTGACCAGCACAATAGACACCCACCAGTGTAAAATCACATGAGAGCTGAAGTGCAAAACCCAGATTCCATAATGGCTTTAGAAGTAAAACAAAGCAATAAGAGTCTACCCAAGAGGATGAACAGAAATCTACCCCAAATATCAATTCTCTCAATAAATGTGAATGGCTTGAATTGTCTGCTGAAGAGACAAAGGCTGGCTAAATGGATACAACAATATAAGCCAAATATCTGCTGTCTCCAGGAAATACATCTAACCCACAATGACTAATTGATACTCAGGGTGAAGGGATGGAAAGCAATATTACAGGCAAATAGAAACCAAAAGAAAGCTGATGTACCCATTCTTATATCAGATAGTATAAATCTTTCTTTAATTTATTTATTTTCAGCATATTATGAGGGTACAAATGTTAAGGTTATGTATATTGCCCTTGCCCTCCCACACCCCTCGAGTCAGAGCTTCAAGCGTGTCCATCCCCCAGTTGGTGTGCATCACACTCATTATGTATGTATATACCCACCCCCTCCTCTCTCACCTGCCCGACATCCGTTGAGTTTTATTCCTGTATGTCCGTTTAGGTATTGATCAGTTAATACCAATTAGCTGGTGAGTACATGTGGTGCTTATTTTTCCATTCTTGGGATACTTCACTTAATAGAATGGGTTCCCTCTCTAGCCAGGAAAATACAAGAGGTACTATATCACCATTGTTTCTTATAGCTGAATAGAACCCCATGGTATACATATATCACATTTTATTAATCCACTCATGTATTGATGGGCACTTGGGTTGTTTCCACATCTTTGCAATTGTGAATTGTGCTGCTATAAATATTCGAGTGCAGGTGTTTTTTTCATAGAATGACTTTTGTTCTTTTGGGTAGATGCCCATTAATGAGATTGCTGGATCAAATGGTAGATCCACTTGTATCGCCTTAAGGTATCTCCATATTGCTTTCCACAGAGGTTGAACTAGTTTGCAGTCCCACCAGCAATGTAGGAGTGTTCCTATCTCTCCATATCCACACCAACATTTATTTTTTTGGGACTGGTTAATAAAGACCATTCTCACTGGAGATAAGTGATATCTCATTGTGGTTTTGATTTGCATTTCCCTGGTGATTGGAGATGTTGAGCATTTTTTCATATGTTTGTTGGCCATTATTCTGTCTTCTTTTGAAAAGTTTCTGTTAATTTCCTTTGCCTACATTTTGATAGGGTTGTTTGATTTTTCCTTGCTGATTTTCCTGAGTTCTAAATAGATTCTAGTTATCAGCCCTTTAGGGGATGTGTAGCTTGTGAAAATTCTCTACCTTTCTGTGGGTTGTCTGTTTGCTCTCTTGACAGTTTCCTTGGCTGTGCAGAAGCTTTTTAATTTGATCAGGTCCCATTTATTTATTTATGTTTCTGCTGTGATTGCCTTTGAGGTCTTCTTCATAAATTCTTTGCCTAGGCCAATGTCTAGAATAGTATTTCCAACGTTTTCCTAACTTTAAAGCAACAAAAGTAAAGAAAGACAAAGACCATCACTACATAGTGGTGAAGGGAAAAGTTTAACAAGAAGACTTAACAATCTTAAATATATATACACCCAACACAGGAGCACCTAGATACATAAAGCAAATCTTGCTTGATCTAAATAAAATTATAAACAGCAATACCATAATAGCTGGGGATTTTAAAACCCAAATGACAGAACTGGACAGATCCTCCAAATAGAAAATAAGAAAAGAAACAACGTATTTAAACAGAACTCTAGAACAAATGGGCCTAACAGACATCTATGGAACATTCCACCCAATTAACACTGAATATATGTTCTTCTCGTCAACTCATGGTACTTTCTCTAAAATTGATCACATCCTAGGCCACAAAAAAGACCTCAACATATTTTAAAAAATAGAAATTATACCATGTATCTTCTCAGACCACAGTGGAATAAAATTAGAAGTCACTTCCAACAGAAACACTCATGTCTACACAAAGTCATGAAAATTAAACACTGTATTACTGAATGATTGTTGGGTTAAAGAGGAGATTCAGATGGAAATCCAAAGATTCTTTGAACCAAGTGATAATGGGAACACAAGTTATCAAAATATGTGGGATACAGCAAAACAGTCCTGAGAGGAAAACTCATAGCCTTAACTGCCCACATTCAACAGACAGAAAGATCACAAATCAACAAACTAATGAATCATCTCAAGGAACTGAAAAAGGAACAGCAAACCAATCCTAAACCCAGCAAAAGAGAAGAAATAAGTAAGATCAGAGAAGAACTAAATGAAATTGAGAACAAAAGAACCATACATAAGATTAATAAAACAAAAAGTTGGTTCTTTGAAAAAATAAACAAAATCAAAAGGCCTCTTGCTAGATTTACTAGAGCAGAAAAGAAAGAACTTTAATAAGCTCAATTAGAAATGATGAAGGAGAGGTCACAAGTGATATCATAGAAATACCTATCATTGAATACTATAAAAATCTCTATGCCCAAAAACTTGAAAATGTGGAAGAAATGGACAAATTCTTAGAAACATACAACATCCCTAGGCTTAATCAGGAAGAAACAGAATTCCTGAACAGACCAATATCAAGCACTGCAATTGAAGCAGGAATAAAATATCTTCTAATAAAACAAAGTCCCAGACCAGACACATTCACACCTGAATTTTACCAAACCTACAAAGAAAAACTGGTACCTATGCTGTAGAAATTATTCCACAACATTGAGAAGGAAGGAATCCTCCTGAACTCATTCTACGAAGCCAATTTCACCTTGACACTAAAGCCAGGAAAGGACACACAAACAAAGAAATCTACAGACCAATATCCCTTATGAATATCAGTGAAAAAACTTTCAATAAAATCCTAGCAAACTGAATTTAACTGCACATCAAAAAAAAAATTCACCCCCTAATTCAATAAGTGGTGCTGGAAATTGGATAGCCACACGTAGATGATTGAAGTAGGATCTGCACTTCTCACCTCTCACAAAAATCATCTCACAATGGATAACAGATTTAAACCTAAGGCATGAAACCATAAGAATTCTAGAAGAAAATTTCAAAATATCTCCTATAGACATTAGCCTAGGAAAAGAATTTATGAAGAAGACCCCCAAAGCAATCACAGCAACAACAAAAATAAATAAATGGGACATGATCAAATTAAAAAGCTTCTGCACAGACAAGGAAATTATCATGAGAGCAAATAGACAACCTACAGAATGGGAGAAAATATTTGCATTCTATACATCCAATAAAGGGCTGATAGCTAGACTCTATACAGAACTCAGGAAAATCAGCAAGAAAAAAATTTAAAAACCCACTAAAAAGTAGGCAAAGGACATGAACAGAAACTTTTCAAAAGAAGAGAAACTAATGGCCAACAAACATATGAAAAATTGCTCAACATCTCTAATCATCATGGAAATACAAATCAAAACCACAATGAGATATCACTGAATCCAGTGAGAATGGCCTTTATCAAAAATCCCCAAACGATAAATGTTGGCATGGATGCAGAGAGATAGGAAAACTCATACACTGCTTGTGGAACTGCAAACTAATACAACCTCTATGAAAAGTGGTATGGAGATACTTCAAAGAACTAAAAGTAGAACTACGATTTGATCCAGCAATCCCACTACTGGGTATATACCCAAAGGATAAAAAGACATTCTGGAATAAAGACATCTGCATTCGAATATTATAGCAGCACAACTCACAATCACAAAAAATGTGGAAACAACCCAAATGCCCATCAATCCATGAGTGGATTAATAAAATGTGATATATGTATACCATGGAGTACTCAGCCATTAAATAATGCTGATCTAGTATCTTTTGTAACAACATGAATCGAACTGGTGACCATTCTCCTAAGTAAAGTAGCACAAGAATGGAAAAACAGATACCACATGTATTCAATACTAAATTGGAACTAATCAATCAATACTTCCACACACATATGGAAGTAGAACTCAATGGAAGTCAAGCAGGTGGGAAGAGGAGGGAGGATGAGTAAATTCACACTTAACTGGTACAATGCACACTATCTGTGTAAAGGGTATACCTATAACTCTGATGCAAACTGTACAAAAGCAAATTGTGTAACCAAAACATGTATATCCCCATAATAATCTGAATTTTTTTAAAAAGAACATAATAATAGATGCATTGTGATTACTTATTTGCAAACCACATCACCTTTTTATATAATGTGTTAAACCACAAAAGTTAATTGCCTTGTGATATTGCTAAGGTGGTTATTTTCTGGGGTAAAACCCCCTTAACCATATTAAGTATTTATCACTACTGTGTCTATGACTTCTGCTTGGTAAAAATAGGTGTATTTGTTACCAAATGCTAATGAGATTTTTTTTTAGTATTCTCATTCTATTAAAATGCATATAGAGATTATATGCTATTTCACAATGATTCTATAATACCATATATCGTCAGTAAAATCTATGCAACCCCCCAAACATGTTCAACATCACTAATCATCATGAAAATACAAATCAAAACCACAATGCTGTATAATCTCTCCCCATTTAGAATGGCTATTATTAAAAGGACAAAGTCTTGCTGGTGGGAATGTAGAGAAAAGGGAACTCTTAAACAATGTTGTACAGCTTTTATGGAAAGCAGTATGTAGAATCCTCAAAAAGCTAAAAATGGAACCACCATATGATCTGGCAATTCTACTAGGTATATATTCAAAGAAAAGGAAATAAGTATGTCACATAGATATCTACACTCCCATGTTTGTTGCAGCACTATTCACAGTAGCCAAGACATGTAATCAACCTAAGTGCCCATCGACAGATAAACAAATAAAAAATATGGTATATATACACAATGTGATACTATTCAACCATAAGGAATAGTGAAATCCTGTCATATGTGGCAACATGGGTGAATTTGCAGAACATTATTCTAAGTGAAATAATCCAAGCACAAAACTATACATACCTCATGTTCTCACTCATATGTGAAAGCTAAAAAAAGTTGATTTCATAGAAGTATAGAATAGTGACTACTAGAGGCTGGGAATGGTAAGGGGGAAAGGGGAATAGGGAGAGATCGGTTAATAGATACAAAATTATAGCTAGATAGGAGGAATAAATTCTAGTGTTCTATAGTACTGCTGGGTAACTGTAATTAACAATAATTTATTTTATGTTTTCAAATAGCTAGAAGAAGGGATTTTGAATGTTCCCAAAACAAAGAAACAATAAATGTTTAAAGTGATAGATATGCTAATTACCCTGGTTTGATCATTTCACATTGTATATATTTATCAAAATATCACTCTGTACCCCATAAGTATGTGCAATTATTATGTATTAAAAATAATTTTTATAAAAGACCCCCAGGCCAGCAATGTTAGCATCACCTGGTAATGAATCAAATCTCGGAGGGTGGAATCAGCCAACCTGTGTTTCAACAAGCCCTCCAGGTGCTTGTGATGCACACTACAGTCTGAGAACCACTGCATTAGAAAACTGGCCATAGAATTCTATGAGTCCTAGAAATTGAATGAAAATCTTGAGTTGGTCAATCAACTCTGGCTACTCCTTGTTATTGTCAGTACAACTCTCCCATGGGAAAAGTACAACCACAGCAGGGCCTGTTTTCCCTTGTAGTCCACACCTTTCCTTATTTTATACTTTTTTCTATAAGTGCAATACAGAACTGACAAATACTCCCCTTGCCAACATGTCAAACCATCATCTAGGCACATATTTGCTCATTCATTTACTCAATCATTCACTCATTCATTCTACAATTATTCAAGAACCTCTCATGTTAGACACTGATGCTACATACTAACAATGCATAAAAGGTAGATCATCACAACCACATACAGGAAATTGCACAGTATATGGGACTGAAATTTGAGATATGGCAGCACTGCTGACCACTTCAAAGGCTATAATTCAATATAAGCAATGCCCATATCAGTTCAAATGACTCAGGTTAAGAAACCCTGTAAGGAGCATATTGCTATCTTGTTTTATTATTGGTTGTTTGTTATCAACAAAGGTGTGCCTGGAGCATAAGGTAAAACCACCCAAGGACTCAAATTCAATTTCATAGTCCCCTAGCCAAGTGGCAGCCAGAGGAAATTGCCAGATGGCTTTTCCAACATCTCCCATGTGACATAGATAAATACCACCGTAATAGTAGCTTCACTTCACCAAAGTTTATTTACTATAAAGTTGACACCTGAAAATATCTTCTCTTTTTAAAATACCCCAAGAAGTTTCTTTGAAACTTTGATGATACACAGCCCTACTTCTAGAATAAAAGCCACATGAAGGCAGGGATCTTGGTGTTTATTTTATGCCCTGATATATTTTAAGTACAGTGCCCAATACATAATAGGAGCTCAATAAATATTTGTTATGAATTATTCTGGCCTGTTATTATTTCACATAACTTCATATAGCTATTAATTTCAATAAACATGGTTTGTCAAATTTGTCAACTATATGTAACTTTATTTTTATGCCCTTGTCGGGATTTTTACATATATAAATTCCTCCTCACAAAATCCATGTTTATAACATTTAACCAAGTTTTGGTTTAGGAAATATGGTCATCCCACTTATAACATATAAGCCTGAATCTTGACTAATAAGCTAAGAATTCGGTTTAGAAAAATAAGCCACTTAAAAGTACTCAAGCCAGATACACTTTCTGGTCCCTAGAAAGTCTTTCCAACTGGAGCACCTATGATTTTCTGGCTACAAAACACAGGGCTTACCCTTCCTGGATGGCCTCTGGAAAAACAAGGCTGACCTAAGATAGGCTCTGGTGCTTGTTTCATTTTCGACAGCTGCTGCTATGGATGCCCAAGGATAGAAAGCAATGGGCTGAGTATCAGATGCCTAGGATCAAGGTGCCAGACTCAGGGCACTGAGGAGCTGAAGTAGGAGCAGAAGGAAAAAAAACAAAAGTTTGCTCTTATATACCAGCCAGAAAGAAATTCATGATAGCAGAGCTGGTAGCCCTCAGGAAGATCTTGACAAGAGAGGCGTGTGCATATGTGTGTTGTCCAAACTCTTCCTGGTATTAAAATACCACAGACTCAAATTCATCATCATCATCAGAAGATTGCAGGATGCACATGAACTAAGATTCTGTTGCTCAAGGATATCTCACCCAGACCATAGTGAGGCCCGTCCCCCGAAATTGAGAAAAAAAAAAAAAAACCTCCTTGGTGTCCGAAATGTGAATGACTAACAGAATCTGTCTCAGTTCCTCCAGCTCTGGCCCCTCTAGGTTCCCTTGATGACTATTCTTTTTCTATTGACCTATTCTTATCTTCAACTAACAATACTGATTATACTAGGGTCAAGTCTTTTCTCTTAAATTCTAGCTTGACCCATATTCTAACAATTATGTGCTGATTACATGAGTCAATATTTCAACAATATTCTAACTATTATGTTCTGATTACATGAGTCAATATTTCAACAATCTGAGAGTTCCTTACTATTGCCTCTATGGGTGGGCTTCAACCTAATTTAAAAATTCAGTGTTTATGGTGATATAGCACATCTTATATTTTCCTGGTTAGAGCTGGAACCCATACTACTAAGTGAAGTATCCCAAGAATGGAAAAACAAGCACCACATATATTCACCAGGAAACTGGTATTAACTGAGCAGCACCTAAGTGGACACATAGGTACTACAGTAAT
>VSMD01139261.1:0-16433 GCA_008750895.1 Mirza zaza | reverse complement strand
AGACAGAGTCTCACTTTATTGCCCAGGCTAGAGTGAGTGCCGTGGCGTCAGCCTAGCTCACAGCAACCTCAAACTCCTGGGCTCAAGTAATCCTGCTGCCTCAGCCTCCCAAGTAGCTGGGACTACAGGCATGTGCCACCATGCCCGGCTAATTTTTTTCTATATATATTAGTTGGCCAATTAATTTCTTTCCGTTTATAGTAGAGATGGGGTCTCGCTCTTGCTCAGGCTGGTCTCGAACTCCTGAGCTCAAACGATCCGCCCACCTCGGCCTCCCAGAGAGCTAGGATTACAGGCTTGAGCCACCGCGCCCGGCCTTAATTTCCTTTTCTGATTTTTCATTGCTGGTACAGTAGTACCCCCTTACAGGTGGTTTTGCCATCCTCGGTTTTATTAACAGTTATTTATAGTACCTGTGGTCTGAAAATGTTGAATGGTCTTTGGTAATAGCAGTGCAGATGTAGAGAAGTGGATGGACTGAGGTAATGTAGTAATAGAAGGTAGAACTGACAGGTCTTATTGATGATATTTTGGACATTTAGTGTAGAGTTCATGAGAGGTGAGATCCAAAGATAAATATTTGAGTGTCAACACATAGTAGTCACAGGTGAGATTCAGTGTATGTCATAGATAAGATTTACTGAGAGGAAGCGGGATTAAGACCAACTCCTGGGTAAGTCGGTGTGGAGAGAAGGAAGAGCCTGTGAAGGAGCTGGAGAAGAAACAGCCACTAATGTAGAAGTCAAGCTATGGACAGCATGGTTTATTGGAAGTCGTGAGAAGAGTCTGTTTCACAAAAATGGTGTGATTTAAGAATATTTTCTGCAGGTTTCATCAGAAGGAAAAATTGAAACAAATAATGTAGTAAACAGTGGGGACTCATTAAATTATTATAGTTTATCTACTGTCTAGTCTGACCAGGATAACCACTTCTTCACTGTGTTCAGGTTTCTGATCAAATTCCCCTCAAAGAGAACATTCCTTGACAACTTTTGTCTCTTTTATTGAATCTAAGATGCCATTGTTTGCACCCTACCATCATTACCAACTAAGAAGAAACACTGCCAAATTGTTAGAATGCCTGTGATTTATGAGATGAATACTGATTTTATATTTGTTAAAATATGAAATTCTGTAAATAATTGGTGGGATACTGTAAAATAGTACCCCTTTCATGCTCCCTAATAAATATGTATTTGCTTGTTACTGCTACTAAGTGCAGGCTTCATGAAGACAGAGGCTTTTCGTTACTGCTGATTCCTCAGTGCCTTTCCTCAGTGCGTGGTGGCTCATGCCTGTAATCCTAGAACTCTCAGAGGCTGAGGTGGGAGGATTCCTTGAGCTCAGGAGTTTGAGACCAGCCTGAGCAAGAATGAGACCCTGTCTTTACTAAAAATAGAAAAAATGAGCCAGGCGTGGTGGCACACACCTGTAATCCCAGCTACTCAGGAGGCTGAGGCAGGGGATTGCTTGCATTCATTCATTCATTCATTCATTCATTTATTTATTTTATGTATGTATGTATGTATGTATGTATTTATTTATGAATGAGACAGAGTCTCACTTTATTGCCCAGGCTAGAGTGAGTGCCGTGGCGTCAGCCTAGCTCACAGCAACCTCAAACTCCTGGGCTCAAGCAGTCCTGCTGCCTCAGCCTCCCAAGTAGCTGGGACTACAGGCATGCGCCACCATGCCCGGCTAATTTTTTTTTTCTATATATATTAGTTGGCCAATTAATTTCTTTCTATTTATAGTAGAGATGGGGTCTCGCTCTTGCTCAGGCTGGTCTCGAACTCCTGAGCTCAAATGATCCGCCCACCTCGGCCTCCCAGAGAGCTAGGATTACAGGCTTGAGCCACCGCGCCCGGCCAGGGGATTGCTTTTGATCCCAGAAGTTTGAGGCTGCAGTGAGCTATGATCAGGCCCATGCAATCCAGCCCTGGGCAACAGAGTGAGACCCTCTCAATCAAAATAAATATATATTAAAAAAATATGTGTGTGTGTGTGTGTATGTGTGTATGTAAAACAGATTTGATCTGTAGAGAGAACAGTACATGGACCAGGGAACCACCCTCAGTGTCTTAACAGGTCTGAAGTACTTGCTTATTCTGGGTTTTCACATGGTAGGAGAAGAGAGGCTTCTGGTATACCTCTCCCTGCATAGAGAAGCCGTTTTCTCTTTACCTGTTTGTAAAGTGAGAGAGAGGTACCACATGGTTTCTAAGGTTTCCAAGGCTGATGTAAATTCTTAACATCTATTGTCTGCTTGCTATTGTTAAATTTATTTTTGTTTTATGATAGGAATTATAAAACATGGAATCATGACTTTCGGAATATACATACATTTTTCAGACAATTTAAAAATTTTTCACCTTTTAAGTGAACAAAAATAAAATTTTTTTTTTTTGAGACAGAGTCTCGCTTTATTGCCCAGGCTAGAGTGAGTGCCTTGGCGTCAGCCTAGCTCACAGCAACCTCAAACTCCTGGGCTCGAGCAATCCTGCTACCTCAGCCTCCCGAGTAGCTGGGACTACAGGCATGCGCCACCATACCCGGCTAATTTTTTTATATATATAGATTAGTTGGCCAATTAATTTCTTTCTATTTTTATAGTAGAGATGGGGTCTCGCTCAGGCTGGTTTTGAACTCCTGACCTTGAGCAGTCCGCCCACCTCGGCCTCCCAGAGTGCTAGAATTACAGGCGTGAGCCACCGCGCCCGGCCAAAAATAAAATATTTTAACAGCTTTATTAGGACAAATTTTTAGTCCTTTTGAAAAAAGTTACAAAGTATTTCTGTATGAAAAATAAAAAAACTTGTTTTATTTTTTTAGAAATCAATGAAAGGATTTTATTTTGCGAAGCTATATTATGAAGCTAAAGAATATGATCTTGCTAAAAAGTAAGTACAAACCATAAACAAGCATTAGTTTTCTAAAATCAGTGCCTTTCCTAATGTTCTTTGAAATAGATAAAAATACGTTCTTTAGTAATTCTTCCTAAGTGTACCCTGGAATAAGGGATTCATCACTCTGAGATTGATGTTAAGGACCAGCCTAGATTCTACTGAGATTAATCCTAGGATGAGTATTTTCTGCATGCTGCTGCTTGTTCATTCCTAGTGCAAGAAATTGTTTGGCTTAAAACACTTTGTCTAAAAATTGTCCTGTGTTAGAAGAGGACCAAGCCTATATCTTTAATCAACTGGAAAAGAGCAATGAATACAAAATGAAACTGTGATTACTAGGCAGTAGAATAGCTTGTATAAAACTTCTTCATTTGACTTAATATGTGACACTCTGAGACTTTGTCTGGTTCCTAGGACTAAGAAGCTTGGTGATTCTGAGTTCCTGACTTTGGCATAGCTTAAAGCAGGAAATTAGAAGGGAGGTGGGCTACTAACACATTGACTGCCACTCTAGAAAAAAAATTGTTTTTCTTGGGGCCACAGTGTTTTATTACGAAGATAGAATAAAAACTTCGAAAATAAAACGATCCTTTCTAATTTAATGAAAAATTTGTTATTTTTATTGTCTTCTGTGCGTGAGGTATATGCAACTTGAAAAGCAGTTCATGAGGCTCCCAAGGTAAAGAGACATGTGAGTTACATATGCTTTACCGGGCCCCGGGCTTAAAACGAGCATGAGTTAAATACAACTCACATGGCAGTTAATGTGTTAAAGACATTGCCAGAAAGATGGATAAGATAGGAAAATGGACTTTATTTAGTGGTACTTTATGTAACTGGCAGCATTCTCCTGTAGTTTTTGTCTTTGGTCTAATTTCTCTTATGATAGGTAACACTGCCACTAAACCTAGAGGATATTCATTTATTTTTAGTTGTTACTTGATTTAAGAAGTGGAAATTACCTGTATTTACTTACCTATAGTGTAGTTAGTAATATTTTTTTGTTCAATTTTAGCTGGGTATAGTGCTATTAGAAATTATTATCTTGTTCAAAGGATAAAATATTTTCTTTTCTGTTGTTTGGGAAATTGTTACTCTTTAGTATTTTGCAGTATGATAACTTTAAAAATGTTTACTGTAATCACTTTTCTAATTTAAATGCAAAACTCTTTTAGTGCTTTGCCAAAATGTAATCAGGAAGAAAAGCAATTTATATGTTCATTTCTTATGTGTGGATAACACTGGAAAAAGCATTTGGTAAATGTGGCATTTAATGGTAAAATGAATATATTGTCAGTTCTCTGTGTGTTTGTATTTTAAGCATTAAAATTATCCATTTTTTTCTGTAAATGCTTTTGAGTTATGTGCATGTTCCAGTTTAAGTAAATAGTGGTAATCAATTGAATAACAACTATAAATTAGTGGTTGCTTTGGTTTAAGATGCACTTTTCATTTAGCATTTAAATAGTTTTAAATTTAATAATTGAAGGATTATTTCCTTTTGTATTATTTTAAAACAGATACATATCTGCATATATTAATGTGCAAGAGAGGGACCCCAAAGCTCACAGATTTCTGGGTCTTCTTTATGAAGTGGAGGAAAACACAGACAAAGCTGTTGAATGTTATAAGGTAAATTATAGGATTGAAATGCAGCCTTTGCACAGCCAAACACATGGTGCCCAGAATAATTTATGTAACGAATAAGTTACATCTATATTTTATAGATGTCATGAAAACAAGCATTGGTATCATAGTACTATTAAGCAACAGATTTAAAATTATTTGGCCCAAAGTACACTACAATTTAACACCTATAAATTTTAAAGTCTAACATGGTCAAAACTAGTGTTCGTGTATGTGTTGTTTTGCATTCACCTAATAAAACATAATTTTTTTTTTTTTTTTGAGACAGAGTCTTACTTTGTTGCCCAGGCTAGAGTGAGTGCCGTGGCGTCAGCCTGACTCACAGCAACCTCAGTCTCCTGGGCTCAGCGATCCTACTGCCTCAGCCTCCCGAGTAGCTGGGACTACAGGCATGTACCACCATGCCCGGCTAATTTTTTGTATATATATTTTTAGTTGGTCAATTAATTTCTTTCTATTTTTGGTAGAGATGGGGTCTCGCTCAGGCTGGTTTTGAACTCCTGACCTTGAGCAGTCCGCCCGCCTCGGCCTCCCAAAGTACTAGGATTACAGGCGTGAGCCACTGCGCCCGGCCTAAAACATAATTTTTAATTTGAATCATTTCCAGAAAATTCCAAGACACTTTAATTTTAACAACTTTGACACAATACGTTGTCATCTAGGATATAGTTTTTAATGGGCACAATGATAATTTTTTAACCTTTGTATGAGTGTATATACTTACATACATGTAGAATTTATTATTTGCTAATTTTTTATTTCTTTTCTGGTCTCAGCGTTCGGTGGAATTAAACCCAACACAAAAAGATCTAGTGTTGAAGATTGCAGAGTTGCTTTGTAAAAATGATGTTACTGATGGACGCGCAAAATATTGGGTTGAAAGAGCAGCTAAACTTTTTCCAGGAAGTCCAGCAATTTATAAACTAAAGGTAAAAAAGCAAACCTAATAAAACATATAAAAGGAGAAAACTTAAGACAACCATTTCCATTATTTGGAGCTTAAATTACTTTATAGTTGCAAACCTTAAATTGGAGTATTTCCTTAAATTTTTTTTTTTTTTTTTTTTACAAAAATCATTAAATAAAAGCTTACTGAGCATCTCCTGTCTTGTTAGGCACTGTTAAGCTTTACAAGTGATATCTCATTTACCCTTCTGGAATATTTAATATTTTAGGGATTTTACAGTTTAGTAGCTAATAGTGGAGTTAAGATTTAAATTAAATTCTTGTTTAAAATTTTTGCTTCATTAGGTTAAAATTAACCTAAAGGATGACAAATTTAGGATTATCATAAAGAAGAGTTTTCTAATAACTATTGTCTAAAAATGGAAAGGATTGTCTTATGGGATAGTGAGATTTTCAAGCAAAATATACAAGATGATTTTTCTAGTATATTAGAGGTAATTACTGAAGATGATAGGAAGTTCTTGCTAATGTATTAACTGATCCTGATTGTTATTTTTTTTTTTTTTTTTTTTTGAGACAGAGTCTCACTTTATTGCCTAGGCTAGAGTGAGTGCCGTGGCGTCAGCCTAGCTCACAGCAACCTCAAACTCCTGGGCTCAAGCAATCCTGCTGCCTCAGCCTCCCAAGTAGCTGGGACTACAGGCATGTGCCACCATGCCCGGCTAATTTTTTCTATATATATATTAGTTGGCCAATTAATTTCTTTCCGTTTATAGTAGAGATGGGGTCTCGCTCTTGCTCAGGCTGGTCTTGAACTCCTGAGCTCAAACGATCCGCCCACCTCGGCCTCCCAGAGAGCTAGGATTACAGGCTTGAGCCACCGCGCCCGGCCTGATTGTTATTCTTTATTGAGTAATACATAGTTTACTAACTTTCTGCTTTGGAGAATGTCTTTCAAATGTATTTGACAAATACATTTTATTTTTTTATTTTTAATTTTTTGAGACAGAGTCTCACTTTGTTGCTCAGGCTAGAGTGAGTGCCATGGCGTCAGCCTAGCTCACAGCAACCTCAAACTCCTGGGCTCAAGCAATCCTACTGCCTCAGCCTCCCGAGTAGCTGGGACTACAGGCGTGCGCCACCATGCCCGGCTAATTTTTTGTATATATATTTTTAGTTGGTCAATTAGTTTATTTCTATTTTTAGTAGAGACGGGGTCTCGCTCAGGCTGGTTTCGAACTCCTGACCTTGAGTGATCCGCCTGCCTCGGCCTCCTAGAGAGCTAGGATTACAGGCGTGAGCCACCGCACCCGGCCGACAAATACATTTTAAATGTATATTGTTATACAGTAATTATATAACAATTATTAATACATCATTATGTATATATATTATTACATGAATTATAAATATGTATTATCTTTAGTGGCCCTCTTACCCACATTATATAATACATGTTTCTGATAGAATTTTTTATTTTGAAATAATTACAGATTTTTTCACAGGAAATTGCAGAGATTGTGTAGAAACACCTGTGTACCTTACAGTTTTTCCTAATTATTATACAAGTTGAGCATCCCAAACCTAAAATCTGAAATGCTTCAAAATTTGAAACTTTTTGAGTGCTGACATGCCACTCAAAAAGGAAATGCTCATTGGGGCATTTTGAATTTCAGATTTTCATATTTGGGATGCTCTACTTGCTAAGTAGAATGCAAATATTCCAAAATCTGATATTCAGAACATTTGTGGTCCCAAACATTTTGTAAAAAATATTTTTGAAGATTTATTTATTTTCTTATTTTATTTATTTATTTTTTTGGGACAGAGTCTCGCTCTGTCACCTGGGCTAGAGTGTCTTGCATTAGCCTAGCTCACAGCAACCTTAAACTCATGGACTCCAGCAATTCTTCTGCCTCAGCCTCCTAAGCAGATGGGACTACAGGTGTGTGCCACCATGCCTGGTTAATTTTTTCTATTTTTGGTAAAGATGGAGTCTCACTCTTTTTTTTTTTTTTTTTTTGAGACAGAGTCTTGCTTTGTTGCCCAGGCTAGAGTGAGTGCCATAGTGTCAGCCTAGCTCACAGCAACCTCAAACTCCCGGGCTCAAGCAATCCTATTGCCTCAACCTCCCAAGTAGCTGGGACTACAGGCATGCACCACCACGCCCGGCTAATTTTTTCTATATATATTAGTTGGCCAATTAATTTCTTTCTATTTATAGTAGAGACGGGTCTTGCTCTTGCACAGGCTGGTTTTGAACTCCTGACCTTGAGCAATCCATCCGCCTTGGCCTCCCAGAGTGCTAGGATTACAGGTGTGAGCCACCGCGCCCGCCCGGAGTCTCACTCTTGCTCAGAGTGAGACTCACTCTTGCTCAAACTCCTGACCTCAAGTGATCCTCAGATACTACCACCTGAGTTTGCATTTACAAGGGGTGTTGGAGCTAGCCCTTTGCTACAAATGTTAAGCTTACAGCTTGAAGCCTGTAATTATTTTTATTTTAGTGACTAACCTAAGGTCACAGGATAGTAAGGGTCTGGGTAGGTTATTATTTCAGTTGGTCATTCCAGTGGGAACGTTTATTTGGTAGTGAAAACTTATGTAATATGGTCGGGCGCGGTGGCTCATGCCTGTAATCCTAGTACTCTGGAAGGCCAAGGCGGGCAGATCCTGTGAGCTCAGGAGTTTGAGACCAGCCTAAGCAAGAGTGAGACCTGTCTCTACCAAAAATAGAAAAAATTAGCTGGACTTGGTGGCGCATGCCTGTACTCCCAGCTGCTCGGGAGGCTGAGGCAGAAGGATCACTTTGAGCCCAGGAGTTTGAGGTTGCTGTGAGCTAGGCTGACACCACAGCACTCTCGCCGGGGCAACACAGTGAGACTGTCTCAAAAAAAAAAAAATTATGTAATATAACCCAGCATGCTTCTGGTGCTCACTCTAGGAAACAGACTTCCCCAAGCATTTTGGATAAGGGATACTTAGCCTGTTTTTTTACTGTAACTGTAGTACAATATCAAAAGCAGGAATTTGATACAGGTACAATGTGTATGTATAGATTTTTTTCATTTTATCACGTGTGTAGATTCCTGTAACCATTGCTGCAGCCAAGATAGAGAACTACTCCCTTACCACAGAGATCTCCCTCAGGCTGTCCCTTTTTTAGTCGCACCCACTTCCTCCTCCCCACCATCCCTGACCTCTGGCAACCATTAATCTATTCTCCATCTCTATACTTTTGTAATTTCAAAATGTTATATAATTGGAATCGTGAAGTATGTGACCTTTTGAAGTTGGCTTGTTTTCACTTAGCAAACTACCCCTTTGAGATTCATCCAAGTCTTGGGTATCAATAGTTTGTTTTTTTACTGCTGTGTAGTATTTTCATGGTTCACAGCTTAACCACTTCACTTCTGAGGGACATTTTGGTTGTTTCTAGTTTGTGGCTATTGTTCATCTGCTATGAACAATCATGCACAGATATTTAAATCTGAAAAAGGATTTTAAAAGCTCCTAGAGTTAAATACTAGTAACATTAAGTCCCCCTCCACCCCGTGATAAGCAGCTTGATTTTAAATATTAGTGTAAAATGTTAGGTCTAATTGTGCAGATTTCTTTACCATATTATTTTTGTATTATGCTTCAAACATGATTCCTATATTGGCCATGGCAATCCACTTCATTTGGTGTCAGTAGTACTAAAGAACCTATATTATGGTAGGGGATTATTTTTTTTAGTCTAACAAAAGCTAGATACTTTTGAATTATCCTGCTTTTTTAAAAATAACTTTTTAAGGCACTTTTGTCTGAGGCTATACCTTTCTTTTATCAGATTTTTTTCTTATTTTTTTGGAATTGAAATCCATGAGATTTATAATTGTACAAAGTAATTTTATTTCTCCTACAATTTAAGCCTTACTAAGGTAAATAATTTTCTGGCATTTATTTGAGGAATGAAAATATTACTGGCGAGAAGGCTTTTTCTCTTGAGCATTAAAGAATTTTTTTAAAACATTCATATTTGTGGTGTCCTTTTTTTTTTTTTTTTTTTTTTTTAAACATGTAGTCAAAGACTAGGGCTTTTGTAGATACAGAGAGGCCAGGTACAAGTTTATGGAAACGATCCAGAGAAGGGGAGAAATTGATGAGAGAGAGGAATGAAATACAGAGCACTAACAGAGGACTTGGTCTTTCTTAGAGTGGGGAGAGGATAAGTACAAGTAGGTAAAGTGGAATTTACATATGGTGGCTTCAGGTTTCTTAGTGAAGGATGAATTGAGGTCCAAGTTGAAAATGAGGGTTGAAGGAAGGTGTGAGAAAGTTGAGGAAATAAGAGGACATATGAAGTGATCTTTTTAGGGAACGGAGAAAGTGAGTCTTTTAGAAGTTAAAAGAATATTTTGTTCTAAGTAGCAGTTTTGAGGTTTGAGATAATGAAAATGAAATCAGCCTGGAGTTGTGATTTCTCTAATTCCAACTGTCTACTCCCTAATTGTTTAACTGTTAGTGTGTAGGCACACAAAAAGCAGTTAGCCAGATTCTTTTGAGGGACAGTAGAGAGAATTAATTGAAGGGATCTGTAGGCAAACACAATAATTATGGATATTAGGAATTATAGCATTTTCACTTGGTGAAAGAAGGAAAGTGCTTGTGTGTTGTGTGTGTGTTTTATGGTTAATTAAAACTTCATGATGTCAGTATACTAAAGGGAGCTTTTCATGTGGTGGAGGAATGTATATGTGGCAGTGAGTGCACATGGCCCCGGAGTGAGGTGGAAGAATAAGAAGGGTGTGTGGTGGTTTGAATGATATGACCAAAATACAGATTTTGAAGACCTATGTCAATGGCAGATGGAAGGCTGAGATTGGAGCAGAGTACAACTCACTGGAGATGAGATATGATTAAAGAATTTAAATGGCTAAGCTATTGTATTTCGGTGTATCTTTTAATTGCTAATACCAATGACAGTTGTTAAAGACAAAGTGTTTTATTCTAGCTTCACTTCCTCTCCTTATGTGTAGGCTCAGAGAGAAAAGAAGTAGTCATGGCACACAGGTGGTGGGGACTGTTGTGAGATAATACTCTCTTAAATTAAGGTCAGGAGGTGATGACAGTGCTTTGAGAAGATGATGAAGATAGCAGAACAGTGGGAGTGTGGGGGGTGGGGGGAATTGAGTCAAATTTAGAGAGTTACAGAGCAGTTGGAAGATGAGGACCCTGTTGCTGAGGTTGGCTGGAGAGGCCTAGGCTTCTCGTGGTGACTGAGGTATACAAGGACGTGGAGCAGTAGTCCTGGTAGTCTCTGAGGTGAGTATGGGCAACCATAGCTACTATCGTAATCCCAGATGCTTTTCTTTACATAACATTCTTGAGGGTTGGCTTCTGGCTTGTAAGCAACTCCATAAAGGGACTGATAATGAGGTAGGGTGGTACTTTTGGTGGCACTATCCTAAAGCTAGATATGGTGGAATGGTGCTCATCCTGACTGTGACCTGCTTAATATTGCACAGGTGTTACTATGGTGGAATGGTGCTCATCCTGACTGTGACCTGCTTAATATTGCACAGGTGTTACTCTTAACAATTTTTTTTCTTCCCAAATAGGAACAGCTTTTAGACTGTAAAGGTGAAGATGGATGGAATAAACTTTTTGACTTGATTCAGTCAGAACTTTATGCAAGGCCTGATGATGTCCATGTGAACATCCGACTAGTGGAGCTGTATCGCTCAAATAAAAGATTGAAAGATGCTGTGGCCCACTGCCATGAGGCAGAGAGGAACATAGCTTTGCGTTCAAGTTTAGAATGGAATTTGTGTGTTGTACAGACCCTTAAGGTAGGTAGAAGCTGTTGGGCCTCTAAACTTCTGTGTAGACAATTAGCATACATCTGTCATATTTAAGTAGTCCCCCTGCCCCCACCACAAGACTTAAATTTCTTTCATTTATATAAAGCAGCTATAAGGTGAAATTTTTACCAGCATTATTTAAATTTATAATGGGGAGATTCGGGAGATTACTGTGATAAATGTATATGTTTTTTAGTGTTTTTATTTATAAAACTGATAAACATCAGTATAGTTTCATAAATGTGATGGGAGTAAGCAAAGGAATTTATAGACATAAAATGTTCAATTTCTTAACATTTGAATACTTTTTGTAACTTACTGTTCTTTCTATAAAATAGGAATATCTGGAATCTTTACAGTGT
Source organism: Mirza zaza (assembly GCA_008750895.1). Lineage (NCBI taxonomy): Eukaryota > Metazoa > Chordata > Mammalia > Primates > Cheirogaleidae > Mirza > Mirza zaza. Next base: position 4,766 of record VSMD01139261.1, on the reverse strand, counting down.
TTGGAGTCTGATAAAAGTGACTGGCGAGCAACCAATAAAGACTTACTTCTGGCCTATGCTAACCTTATGTTTCTTACACTTTCCAGTAGAGATGTGCAGGAAAGCAGAGAACTATTGGAAAGGTATGTTGACTTTGAGAAAAGTACTTTAGTATAAACACAGATTTTCTTTTTGCAGTAATTCAGTTCATTGGTCTAAACTTTTTTACTGCATCATTATTTCTATAATGTACCCAGGAGTTATAGTTAATATGATGAAACACTTGGAGGGAATCTTATTTTTACTACTACTATGGGGATGTTATAATTGGTTTTTTAAAGAGTTCAATTTTGAGAACTATTATAGTTCTGACTTGATTGAAATTAGCCTTATAGTTAAACAATCTGTTTGTTAGACTTAATAAATGAAGCCTTAAAATAAATATTCTAATGGCTATTTCATATTTTATTTTAAAAAATAGGATATCTTGCATGAAAATCAGATGATAAAGTGTGTCTGTCATCAGATAAGCTCATTCAGATGCTTATACTAATGAGCACTTAGCATCATTAACATTTCAGAAAATACATTTTAGTTTAGAAATAATAACTCAAATATATGATTTTTCTGTTTTCCTAAACTTTGATTTTGAGAGCCAGTAGTTGTATTTGATGAAAAATAATTCCATTGAACAAAACATCACTTGAATTTGTATAAAGATGTTAGTTTAGAGCAGGGATTGATTAGACCAGTGGTCCTCAACCTTTTTGGCACCAGGGACCAGTTTCATGGAAGACAATTTTTCCACAGATTGTCATGGATGAGGGAGGTATGGTGCAGAGCTCAGGTGGTAATGTGCAGCCATTTCCTAATACGCCACGGACCACTAATGTCTGCAGGATTAGACCCTAGGACCACTTGGGTCAGCAGGATTAGACTTTCTGGGCCAAATATAGCCTGCTGCCTAATTTTGTAAATAAAGTTTTATTGGAACATACCATGCCTCTTTATGTATTATCTATGGCTGCTTACATACTACAAGGGCAGAGTGCAGAAACTGTATGCCTGTAAAGCCAGATTAGTGTCTAACCCTTTGTGGAAAAAACTTACTGATCCCTGGTTTGGCCTGTCCGTTTGTTTGGAAATTCTTTTTCCATGTGGCATAAGAAAAGTTCATTTCACTGAGTATAGGGATAGATACTTTAGTGTCCTGAATTGGTAGAATAAGTGAGGGTAGAATCCAAAAGAACTAACTTAAACTTTTAGATTATTTTAGAAAATATTTAGGGTTTTTTTATTTTGTGTGTCTTATATACTCAAATTTTGTGATCACAAGTTCATTTACACTTTCTGAGGACATCAAAGATCTTTGGGTTATTTCTATTGTTGGTGCGTATCATATTAGAAATTAAAATTGAGAAATTAAAACATATTAAACTCATTATAATAAGCCAATTACATGCTAAGAATAATAGCATTTTTTAATGAAAAGTAATTATTTTTCAAGATGATAAAACAGGCAGAAAAGTGATAGTTTGCATTTTTATAAATCCTTTTAATGTCTGGCTTAATAGAACACAGCTGGATTCTCATTGACTTCCTCTTTCAATCTGTTAAACTATTACATGTCATGAAACCTCTGGAAAACTCAGCTATACATACACTGAGAAAGGGAAAATGATAAAGACAAAGAATTTCTTAGTATTATTGCAAAAATAATTTTGGGCCTGGCATGGTGGCTTACACCTGTAATCCTAGCACTCTGGGAGGCTGAAGTGGCCAGATCGTTTGAGCTCAGGAGTTCAAGACCAGCCTAAGCAAGAGCAAGTTCTGGTCTCTACTAAAAATAGAAAGAAATTAGCTGGACAACTAAAAATAGATATATAGAAAAAATTAGCTGGGCATGGTGGCGCATGCCTGTAGTCCTAGCTACTCAGGAGGCTGAGGCAGTAGGATTGCTTGAGCCCAGGAGTTTGAGGTTGCTGTGAGCTAGGCTGATGCCACGGCACTGTAGCCCAGGCAACAGAGTGAGACTCTGTCTCAAAAAAATAAAAATAATTGTAGCCTCATGGATTCCCCTGAAGGGGTCTTTGAGAACCCTCAGATCTCCATACCTCATTTGCTAGGAGAAATCCCTGTTGCTCTTATTTCTTTATTATAAGTTTCTTTAAAATTATGCTGAACATTTTAAAGTTTTTGCTTTTACTTTTCTTCCCAAGTGCAGATTCTGAGGATCATTAGAATTTAGAACCACTAATTTGAATATAGACTACAAATAATAATAAGTAAAAAATATAATTTATTTAACTCTGTAATTATATCTATATAGTAAGAGGAGCTGTTATAGTGTTGGTACTCAGAAATTATTATAATTTGGAAATGGCATTCTAATGTGAGAAATTGTGAACTTGAATTGAATAATGAAACTATATGATCAGGAACAAACTAGAAAATAATTTCCCAACTTTACTTGGTTCATTATGGAAAGTCCACCTATAATCACTAATCTGATTTGATGTGTATCTTTTCTGTGATTGGAGGGCTGGAAATAACTGGAGTAAGACATCATTCTAGAGGTGAAGCTGAAATATACAGGAAAAAAATAAGCACTAGATGATTTCTAATTTCTAAAATGCAGAATAAGAATTGTTAGAAGTTTGTGAATATGAAACTTGAAATAAATATACTAATGAAAACAGGGTTATTTATAATGCAGTAAATGTGAACTACCTGTATAATATTTTAATATTACAGTTTGGATAGTGCTCTTCAGTCTGTGAAATCTTCTGTGGGTGGAAATGATGAACTGTCAGCTACTTTCTTAGAAATGAAAGGACATTTCTACATGCATGCTGGTTCTCTGCTTTTGAAGATGGGTCAGCATAGTGATGTGCAGTGGCGAGCTCTCTCTGAGCTGGCTGCATTGTGCTATCTCATAGCATTTCAGGTAAGCCTTTTCCAGTTTTAGGTGCAGTTGACATATTTCACTGAGAATTTGATGTGTTTCAAATGGAGGTATGCCCTGGTATGTTATTATAATATGTGAACAAATCTGTAGAATTAAAGTTAAAGTGAAATAGTCAATTTGATAGGGTGAAAAAAACCAAGATGTATGCAATACTGTTGAGGCTGGTGAAACAGGAGTGTTGATGCACTATTATTTATAGTGTACATTGCTATGACTTGTTTGAAGACCATTTGGGAGAGTTTGATTTTTTTTTTTTTACTCTGCCGTTTCTGGGAACATAAGGACATAATCTCAAATATGGTTAAACTTGATTGAAAAAGATATATGTGAGTTGGACAAAAAACTAATAATAGTGGGGGGGAATAGGTATATGAGCTATGATAGAAAGTGATTACCATGATAATTTTACAAAGTATTGAACATGATAATTTTATAAAGTATTTATATAAATATGTATATAACATGATAGTATGTTATATATGAGTATATTAATCTTTGAAAACAAAACCTTATATGTAGAACATGACAGGAACAAAATATGCCAAATATAATATTAACCATTGTTTTTAGGTGATGGTTGATATTCCTTACCAATCCATTTTTCTAGTTTTATTTTTTTCTTATGAGCTCACATTACTTTTTATTTTTTATTTATTTTTTAATATATTTTTTCATTATTTTTTATTCTTTTTTTTGAGAAGCGATTACCTACTCCAATGGATACTTTTTAAATGAAAAGAAATAAGCAGTCTCCCAAAAGAGCATTAAGCCAGGCTTATAAAATGAGTGTTAGCTTTAGAGGAGGTATATAGATCTTTTAAAAACACTGTTGATAATCAGCATACGATGTTAAAGGCTAGTATTTGCTCAGTGGAAACACTGTGTACATAAGGAATATGTGTGTTAGTGAAAATTGGTGAATTTAGTGAAGTCCACTAGTTCATATAAACATTAAATGGTTCTTTTGTAGAAATTCTTTGGTAACTATAAATTTTTTTTTTTTTTTTTTTTTTTTTTGAGACAGAGGCTCACTTTGTTGCCCAGGCTAGAGTGAGTGCCATGGCATTGCCTGGCTCACAGCAACGTCAAACTCCTGGGCTCAAGCAATCCTCCTGCCTCAGCCTCCCGAGTAGCTGGGACTACAGTCATGCGCCACCATGTCAGGCTAATTTTTTCTATATATATTAGTTGGCCAGTTAATTTCTTTCTATTTATAGTAGAGACAGGGTTTCGCTCTTGCTCAGGTTGGTTTTTGAACTCCTGACCTTGAGCAATCCACCCGCCTGGGCCTCCCAGAGTGCTAGGATTATAGGCGTGAGCCACCACGCCCGGCCTATAACAATACAGTTTTAAAATTAATATACACAGTCAACTATTTTAAATTGTGAATTTTTTTTTTTTTTTTTTTTTGGAGCTCTGTCACCTGGGCTAGAGGGCAGTGACATTATCTACCATAGCTCACTGCAACCTCAAACTCTTGGGCTCAAGTGATCCTCCTGCCTTAGTCTCTCAAGTAGCTGGGACTACAGTTGCACACCACCAGGCCCGGCTAATTTTTCTTCCTCTCCTCTCCTCTCCTCTCCTCTCCTCTCCCCCCTCCCCTCCCCTCCCTCCTCCCCTCCCCTCCCTCCTCCCCTCCCCTCCCTCCTCCCCTCCCTTCCTTCCTCCCCTCCCCTCCTTCCTCCCCTCTCCTCCTTCCTCTCCTCTTTTTCCCCTTTCCTTTCCTTCCCTTTCCCTTTCCCCGTCTCCCCCTCCCCTCTCCCCTTTCCCTTCCCCTCTCCCCTTTCCTTTCCCCTCTCCCCTCTCCTTTCCCCTCTCC
>VSMD01139260.1:0-17246 GCA_008750895.1 Mirza zaza | reverse complement strand
TTAACCAAAATGAGTGTCCATTGCTGCTAGGTATTTTAAAGAACACCAGGTAGCATTTTGTGAAAGATTTAGTGACTTGTTGTTACCCTGTGGTTGTTGTTAAAGTGAGAGAAACAATTTTAAAAATGTGAATAAATTTTCTCAGGGTGTTACTATGTGTAACAAGGTAAGATTCAGGAGAATCTTATACCAGCAAAAGTTAATGAAAGAAATGAACAATTTGACTTGCTGGTGCTCTGACATTCCGCCTCTGAACACTGTAAGAGCTGCTGTTGTTAACATGGTAAATAATTGAGTTTCCTAAAATGATACCCAGGACAGCCTGGTAGACTCTATAATTCCACTTGGGATTATTTTTATATATACATATAAAAATACATTAAAGAAGCAAGCCGATTTTCACAAGTTAAACTCAAGAAAAGTTTTGATAATTAATTTTAGAAAGAAATTGATATAGAGAAACTTTGAATTTAATTTTACTCTTATGAGAAAATGGAAGAGCATTATCCTGTTTTTTTCAGAGAAGCAAATGTCTCTCAACACATGCCATATAGGGGTGAAGGACAAAATTTTTTTCTGAGATTATGGAATTAATTGCACAGAAATTGCCTAACATTTTAGGAAATTTTTATTGCCTTTTTGTAAAGTATCTTTCTTCCGTAGTCTTCCTACGTTCAGCCGTATTGTATGCTGACATTTGGTATCACTCTTCAAATTAGCTTAAACTGTAATTTTAAAAACATGGCTTTCTTAATAATTTATTGGTGAGGTTTTTGGGAGCCCAAGTAACACAAGAAAGTAATCCTAAAATAGAATTAAGAATATGTTTTGTATATGTTTTATTTGGAAGTTTTGTATCATGTGGTTTAAAGATCTAAATTAGATGTCAATGGGGAGAAGAAAAACTCTTGCAGGACTAAAATGATGATATTTCAGTCCATATTGAGTCCATGTAATTGAGAGGATATAAGTATAACTTGAAGCATAAACATTCACATTTTATCAGGGGTGAAATGAGTTGCATGATGTAGCATTATTATGTTGCAGCACCTCCCTCAGATAGGATAAACAAGCAAACAGATAAATCAAATAAGCAAATACTTTATTGGGCAACTTCTATATGTGCCTACACTGTATAAGGTGCTATTGAGAAGAAATTACTATTGAGATGTAATTTCCTCCCTCAAGGAGCTTTATGAGGTCAGGATCTTATTATTTTCTTATGTAGGATCTGAAAGATTCAAAAGATTTTGACTAACAGAAAGAATAAATTTCAGATGGATACGCAAAGATGGAAATGTCTGCAGCCTATTACAAAATAATGAGCTGATTAGTTTGGCTAAGAAAAGTTTCTGTAGAAGGTATCAAGTGAGGCCAGGGCAGGCTGGGTTTCCTGTGGAAGGCCTTGAGTAGGGGACAGTTGGATTTCCAATTCTCTAGTCAGCAGGGCCATTAACAATTTTTGAGTGGGGTAGTGAATGACCAAAGTTTTTTTGACAGATAAAATTTTCAGTAGTGCTCCAGAAAAATTAGTAATCCTAGAATAAGAAAAAAAAATCCTAAAATAAGAAAAATGTTGAGGGCATCATGAACATGTCACGAGTTTCTACAATAATCTTGGTGGGAGGTAGCAAGGATCTGATAGTGGCAGAAGAATGGAAAAGTAGGTACTGATCCATGCAGTCCAGGAAACTTGACTATGGGACATTGGAGACCACAGAGACTTTAACCTCTTTTCTGTTTATGTAAAGAATTTGTCTTTTACTTTATTAAACATACTTCTATAGAAATTTCATGCCCAAGTGAAAATAAACTTGTGAAATAAACTGGAACCTTCTGTTTGCACATACAACTTAAAAGGAAAATAGAAAAGGATGCTATCAGTTATCGATTTAACTTGTTCCTTGGTGAGTATTCAGTAAAAAACAGTAAAAATACCGGTAATGTGGATAAGCTTATGAATGCATTTTCATACTGTTATACCTTTTGGGTTAAATGCAAGTTATTAAGGTAACTCTGACAATATTTTTTCTTAATAATTTCTCAATACTTGTGAAATTTTTCCTTAATGAGAAAATTTTGATCCCTATGTTCTTCATAAAATTTCAAGTATAGATGGAGGTGACTACTTTCTCAGTCTGTATTGAGCACTTGGAGAATCATCAAGAAGAGGAAATAAAATAAGGCCCTGTGTTTTTATCATAGAAGCTCTACCAGTAAAGTAAAAAAAAAAAAAAAAAAAAAAAAAAAATCACTGACAAGGAAGTTCAGTTTTTTTTAACCTTTGTGAACCAATAAGATGTAAATGCCATCCTTATTAAAGCCAAGTACACATTGTATTTCCCCATAATTTCTTCTCTGAACTTTGTTTATATCTTTTGGCTCATATGTGTATTAGTATTAGCTGTCTAGAATGGCAAACTTTGATTATTAGCAAATAATACTTCTCAAATTACACCTTGACATTTATTCTGAAGTATTTACCCTCAGTCAGTCTATTTCATAATAAAACCTTGGCAAGGCATCACAAATAGTTGTGAAGCTTTTGATAAGTGCATAATAGAAAGATAAGACCTTGTTATTCTAACAATTTTCAGGTCTCACATAGAAAATAAACAGAGTGTAAATTAAAATAATTAAAATAATATTAATGTAGCTTAATTATTTTATTTAATTACTGAAAGCACAGCAAACACTTGAGTGAATGTGCACAATAGGATTATAATGGTAGGTCTTTAGAATGATACTGGGTATGGGGCACATTTCCTATTGCATCAGTTTGATCTTACTTTATCTTTGAAAACGTTTCAGAGCAGGTGCATGTTAACAAGGTATCAGCCCACATGTCCTTTCACTTCTAGTCTCTGTGTTTTGGCCTCCCTGGCCCTGCCTAAATTAGGGGCAGAATTTACCTTTAGAACTAGGATAGTTTCATGATATACTCAATACCTCTGAAACCAGGGTTTCTCATACCACTTGACTTTGAGCTGCCTTCCTACATCTATAGGATCTAACAGCTACTGCCTTTATCAGTTAATTTCCTGAGCTTGCTACTTTATGCACTTGGTGACAGATGAAAGATTATTTATTTTTATCTGGAAAATTCTCATTGTTCTTGACAAGTTCGGTTTGTTGGCTCATATGGATGTGACTGCAGAACTTTGTTGACTGGTGGTGCCATTTCTACATTTTCTGTTTTTGCTAAATCAGTAAAAATAATAGCAAATTTCCTAGACTCCAAGATATTATTGATTTTTAAAACATATCTGTAATTTGGAATCTTTGTATTAAATATATATAATAATTTTATTATAAGCCTGCACTAATATACATTTATCCATTTTTTAAAAAGCCACTATGGCTAGTTTCATAATTATAGTTTGTGTCTAAACCTTCTTTCATAATCCATACCATTAATCTGAGGATTAATATATTGTTTGGAAGATTACCAGAATATTCTCTCAGCCTAATATATGAAGCGTTGATTTGTGGCAGACTAATACTTCGAGACATCGTATAATATGTAAGCTGCTTTTGCAACAACCTTTTCACAAGTCAGAATGGTGACATGAAGTTTCCATTTGGTGGGGGAGTCATCAGGAACCTAAATCTGTCAGATTCTTGTCTTCTGAGATTAAAACCCTAGTATATGGATGATGGAGAAAATTTCAAAGTAGCATTAAAACAAGACAATTTGATAAGTTGGCCTGATTCCCTATCTAGTGTGGTCAACCAGTCCAGTTTGCCCAGGACTGAAGGTTTCCCAGGATCTGGGATTTCAGTGCTAACACTGAGAAAGTGTAATTGAGGAGTGGGAGAGTGTCATTTAGTTTTTTTTTCTCTTTGTCTTTTCTTTAGCCCAGAAATGAGATGTAAAAGCTTAATTAGTTTTCAAGTTAAATATTTTTTTGTGAGATTTATATCTTATTTTAAAATTATATCTCAAGTTAAACTGCTTTATTGAAACAGTTGTAAAATACTTTATAGTACCCTCTGACATATATTAACAAATTTATAATTTTTATAATACAGTCATGTGTTGCTTAGTGATGAGGACACGTTCTGAGAAATGCATCATTAGGTAATATTGTCATTGTGTGAACGTCACAGAGAGTACTTAACACCAAACCTAAATGGCATAGCTAACTACACATCTAGGCTATATATACCAATAGCCTATTTTTCCTAGTCTACAAGCCTGTACAGCATTTTACTATACTGGATATTATAGGTACCTGTAGAGGACAGCTTCATTTTAATCTAATGGGACCACTGTTGTATATGCATCACATGACTGTATTTCAGTATTATCTCTAAAATATGGATAAAAGAAAAAATTCCATTACATATCAAGAAACTTTAAAATCTAGTTCTAAAATCAGAACTCATTCCTTCCTTCTTACCTTATCTTCTTCCTTCCTTCCTTCTTTCTTCCCTCCCTCCCTCCTTCCCTCCCTCCCTCCCTCCCTCTTTCTTTTCTTCTTTCTTTCTTTCTTTCTTTCTTTCTTTCTTTCTTTCTTTCTTTCTTTCTTTCTTTCTTTCTTCTTTTTCAATACTGATGTTATAAAACTGACGTTATATAACTGATTGTTATAAATTGTCTGTTATATGAAAGTTGTCACTCACACAATGACTTTAGGATAAAAGTGCATTCCACCCAGGTGTAAGTAATGAGTAGGGGGCTTCCTTGACTTAAGTTTATTTTAAATGCTTTATTTTTGTTACAATACTACATTAAGTGTAGGAATATATCAGTACTGCAGTGTATTTTCTAGGTATGGTTGGGCCAAGCACTCTGATTTAGCAAGAATAAAAATATATTGTCTTCAATAGAAGCCAATTTTTGATTTGAGTCACCTGTGATGTGGCTTCTGTTATACAAAGTGTTCATATTTTGAAATATTTACCTCTGACCTTTAAGGATTTGAGAGGATTAGAAATAGAAATACAGATGTCTCAGGTGAATGTTGATTTGGAAAGATGTTCTGCTTGGATCTTCAAATCCAAGACATTTGCACTTTGTATAAGCCACAGAGATGCATTTTGATTGAATCAATTCAAGTCTACATATCTTATAATAGATGACTAATCCAATTGAAAAATAGATATTTAAACAATTTTTGAAGTACATTATACAGAGTGCAGAAATCATAAGTGTACAAATTGATGAATTGTCACAAAATAAACATGCATTATTATGCACAGATTAAGGAAGAGAATGTTATCTCTTTCCCAGAAACCCCACTGTGTCCCTTCTCAGTCACTAAAACTTCCAAGGATAAACATTGTTCTAATTTCTACCATCATAGATTAGTATTTCATAATCTATACATAAATATACACATACATAATCTACACAGAATTTTTTAATTTTAATTTTTTATTATTATGGGTACATAATGGTTGTATGTCTTTATAGTGTACATGTGATGTTTTGATACAGGCATACAATGTAAATTAATGAAATCAGGGTCATTGGATTATCCATTACCTCAAGCATTTAACATTTCTTTGTGTTAGGAACATTCCAATTCCAGTCTTTTAGTTAGAAAATATACATAATATTTAAGTCAGGCAAACAGGAATGCAAATCTTGACTGCCATTTACTAACTACACTGGCCTTCAAAAAGTTACTTATTTGCCATCTATGTTCTGAATCCCATTTCTGTCATTTCAGAAACTTCCTTGTGGGCAGAGTACACTACTGTAGTTCCATTGTGTTCCTTTGAGGGTGTTAAACTGTTTTGTTTTTTCATGTTGCCAGGGTTATTTTGCTGGTTTCTTCTTACCTAGCTCCTCTTCTCTCAGCTCCCGGTATTAGGATTGCAGGGCACCTGTTCTCATTTGTTGGGAACTCTCTCAAACCAAGCCAAGGAATGATGGCTGCTCAGGACTGGGGTTCCTGAGGGAAGTGTTGTACCTTGGGGAGGTTCTGCTGGCTCAGCAGTAGTGGTGTGGATTCAGTAGTGGAGTCTTGGGGTCTTGGCTCAACTGTGGAGTCTCAGGGGTGGAGTCACAGGCCTGGCAGGGGCCCTGAACCTAGAGGGGCAGAGCCTCAGACGAGGGCACAGCAAGTGCTTCAGAGCTGGCTCTGGGATTTTGGGGGCGGAGGTGCCTGTATGGGGGGCTGTTCCACAAGTGAGGGGACTGCTAATGCCCAGCTGCACAGGCAGGGGTTTGTCTCAGTGGACCAGGTTCTGCGTAGGTGGGCTGGAATTGCTGCTCAGTCAAGGTTCTCCACCCACACCTAGGGCCCACTGAGGCAGGCACCTGAGGCTTCCCAAGTGGTGCCTGTGGTGCCTGGGGCTCCTCCTCTGTTCTGCTCCAATGCCAGGGAGGAGGTGTTGTTGCCCCCAGTTACAGAGCACAACACGAGGGAGCATCTGTTCCCTCTCTAGCCCTGCAGGGGTGATGCAAAGCCTACTGCTGGAAGGCTGGGGCACAAGCAGACCTGGCTCCATGTGCCAGAGCAATCAGGATGGCATTGGTTGCAGAAACCTGGGATTGGCAGGACTCTGTTGCACCTGCTCTCTGGTGGGATGTCTCTGCACAGACTCTGAGCAGCTCCCCGATCAGCCCGGAGGTCTGCAGTAGAGGAGGGAGACTCTGCACAGACTGAGCTGCCTGAAACTTTTGTTTTTCTCCTAAAAAGCAGTGCCCACTCATGTTGTTTCTATCCTGCTGTCTTCACCATTTCCCAGCAGCAGGATTTATGTTGGGACCCCCAGTAATCTCTGAGATGGTCGGTAAGGCTTGTGAGTAGGAATCCTGCCCTGTTTGATTGAGTAGGTAGATGCTGTGATGAGCTGTAGAGTTGTTCTCCCTGTCAGTGGTTGATGCTTGCAGAAAAGACCAACTGCAGAGATGTTCTTTTGCACCACTGGTAAGCTTTAGTTCCCCAGGTGGAGCACTTGAATGCCCCAGGCTTTGGGAGGGGCCCTATAGCTCCCAGGGGGTTGCTTGATCTCCATCACAGCAGATGTGGGTAGAGGAGCAAAGCTCAGTGAGGTTAGGTTGTATGAGTCTGGAAGGCTTTGCAAAGCTCACAAAGGGCTCAGAGGTTGTTTTACTGGCCAGTAGGGGGAGACCCTGGGAGAAGGGTTAGGCAGGCTTTCCAAACCGGAAGACTGCTCATGAGGGAGAAGCGTCGTTTCCTGACTGACAGTCAAGAGTAAGCTCTGCCTGTCTGTATTTACCCTGCCCTCCAGTGTCTGTTTGCAAAAGGGTGTGCCTGAACACACCACACTCGGTTGCTATAGCACCATGGGCAGGGATCTTCCCTGAAGGGGGACCCTCCCTATTCTGACAGCACCATCTTTGAGCTGCAGCCGAGCTCCAAGGTAATTTTCCTGGCAGCTAGGGATAACCATTGGGAGGAGGGTCAAGGCAGGTTCTCCAGACTGGGAAGCCTGTGGGCAAATGGCAGCGATTCCCCGACTGGCTGTCAGGAGTGAGCTCTGCCCCTGTTGCATTACCCCTGTCCTCTGGTGTCTGGTTACAAACAGGGACGCCTGAACCTGCTGCACTCAGTTGCTCTGGCACCATAGTCTGGGATCTTCCCCACCTGGGGACCCACACTAGTCTGACAGCATGGCTTTCCTGTGGGGGGCATGAGTCCTTCCCCAGATCATCGTGTCTTGGGCCCCCACAGTCACTCCTGCCCATGTGGGCTCCCTCGCCTCCTGAGTCTAACTCCCAACGTCTTCCCTGTGTCCTCCAGCAACCTTGAATCCAGGGTGCACAGGATCCAGCCCATGTGTCTGACCTGCTGGCGTACATTGCTGAGGAATGCCAGTGGACAGGGAGCTCCCCGGTCAGGCACCCTGGGTCCACTGCTGGTCCTCAAAGGGAAAGGCCTGGACCCCACTCTCTGTGGAAACCTCAGACTGGAGCACGTGCCAGCTGGGGAGAGGTGGCTGCTCGCCAAAGTCTCTGCTCAAACTGCTCTCCTGGTTGCAGTGGGTGGGCCTGTGGTGGGGAAGGACAAAAGTCTGAATGGAAGAAGTCTGGCTCTCCAGCCTCTCGGGCCACACCTTGCACGGAATGTCCAAGATCTGGGATCATGCAAGTTCTCCCCACAATTCTGTGATCACCACAGTGCTTGGGCTTGTGGGGATGGAAAAGCTTCCAAGTAACGTGGTAGCCCGCTGATCACCAAAGGAATGTGAGGGGGAGAAAGGGATCTCCCCTTACTCCTTCACTGGGCTCTGAGCCTCTCTGAGTTTGATCCTCACCAATATCTCATTTTCCTTTTTCCTCTTCCTTCTCTGCTCTGCAATTTTCCTCCATGAGGTCCTGGGCAGGCTCCAGCACTTCTCTTTCTGACCTACAGCAAAGTAGCGTCCCCTCTCCCCTCTCCTTTTTCTGACCTTCCTTCCCCCTGGGATGGTCTGGTAAGCAATGTCTCTAGTCAGCCATCTTCTGAATCTTCAATTTATATCCTTTATTCCTAAAACATTTTTTCAGCATAGCATAAGTCTTGTCAACAACTTTTTTTATCTTCCCAGTCTAACTAGCTGTCTATATATCTAATCTAAACCACTGGCTTAGAAAATTGAAGTTGAAGTCGATTAAGGCCTCTGCAGGAGCTACATGGCTTAGAACCTAAGCAGTAGACTGTAGCGCCATTTCCTCTAACACCAAAACTCACCTTAATGAAAAAGATCAGTCACCAAGGAACATGTTATATTTCTCACACATAGATGGCGCTACTTACATACCATCACAAGCACCTTTACTGATTTTTCATCATTGTAGATAAACACCAACCTATCCATGTCTGGTCCCCAGATAGTTTCTATTTCTGGAGCTCTAACTGAGGTTTTGGGTGGAGCGAAGTTCTTAACAAGGAGCTGTTGTTATTGTGTATAATCAACCATGCTAATATTTGGAAATAGGACTATATTGGTTGACTGGACTTTTCATATTTCAAATGATTAATTGACTGATATTGCGAGTGAGGACAAAGGAGCCTGATTTGGAACCTTTTGCTTGTTCAGCGTCCCATAAACTTAATCCTTTGTGGGATTCTGAGTGGTTCACTGCAGCATCTTAGCATCTGTTTTCCTTTTTTTGAATGGAAGGGAAGGGACCAGCATTTTTTTGGCCATCTAGTATACACCAGTCACTAAGCTATTCATCAGTGATATGTTATTTAATCCCCTCATCCCTGTGGAAGATATCTTTATTTTGTACACTAAAAAGGTGAAGGTCAGAGATGTCATATGGCCCCAGGTCTCATAAGTAAGTCACCAAATCACTGTGATTTTGTGACTCAAGTTTAGTCCTAAATGATTTAAAATTTAAGCCAAATGCTCCTTTTATATAAACCTATTCTAGGAATGATACTAATAACCTTCTAATAACCTCAATATTAACCTTACTGCCATAGGTAAAGGTAATAGCCCTTTGGAAGGATAAAATATATATGGCTTCTCTTGAAGAACTTCTCTTGAAAGATCATCATTGCACTGAGTTGCCAGACTAATCAATGTTTTCTTTGCTTCTGTATAGGATATACTGACTTATGTAAGTGAAAGTTTAGCAATATACAAAGTATATTACTTTATATTATTGATACCTTATATTACCTATTAACTAGAATTATGATATTTAAAATTTAAGAATAGATATTCACAATTGTGTCAAGGATTCCATGAAGTTGAAAGCTTCAAAATCCATGGGAGTCATAGGCAAAAATACATATTCTTTTGTGGGTTGAGAGAAGGAAGTTTATCAAAAATTGGCTACTTTGATGATTTGAAAAAATTAATACATATAGGTGGTTTCCTATATCATTTATACTGACTCCTTCTGAATATCATCAGTACCACTGTCTTCAGAGACAGGAGGGGAAAAATTTGCTATCCATAATGTTGAAATTTGAAAACATCTTGATATCCTTGCAGGGTTCTATCTCTCCCACACTCAGTCTAATCTGATCATACCAGATATACTTAATCTTGTTCTTTTAAGACTGTTAGTAGGATTTCATGAGACATAATTATTTTTTATTTAAATTATCTAAATAAGAAAGGTACTTTTATTGCATTCTTCAATGTGATATACTATTCCTGTCTCTATAATTTAGTTACGTTATAAGGTCTTCTCAGATCTTTGCATTTAAGGAACTTTTCATAGCCATTTGGTAAAGAAATCCCATAATAGAATGTATAGTGACCCTTAGGGAAGGAAGTCCAACAGAGAGATCAACACAGAAGCAGGAGCAGTGGCCAAAGTACATGAAGGTACAGAGACACAGTAGTCAAAGAGACATGAAGAAATTTTCCTTAGGACTAAGGAAAATTTGAAAGTTAATATCCTTCAGGAGGTAAACAATGAAATTGAATAATCACCTTGAGTCAAATGCTCAAAGTTAAATAGAGTTCTGATGTTCATTTAAGGAGAAACAGGGCTGACAATTGGCAGATGGCTCTAGACCAAGCATTTGGCAGAGATCTTGACATCTGGAAATGGAAAAGTAAATAAAATGTTAGATCTCACGCATAGAGAGAGAGTGGTGATGGAATGGAATTCTCAGCTAATGGGAAAACTGGATCTTAGGAAACTTGGTAATTGGTTAGAATATTAAAAAAACAATCTCAGGACAGGAACGGTGGCTCATGCCTGTCATCCTAGCACTTTGGGAGGCCAAGGCAGGAGGATGGCTTGAGGCCAGGTGTTTGAAACAAGCCTGAACAACATAGACTCTGTCTCTACAAAAAATAAAAACATTAGCCCAGGATGGTGCTGTGCTCCTGTAGTCCCAGCTACTCAGAAGGCTGAGGCAGGAAGGAACTCGGGAACCCATAGAATATAATACTCCAGGGAGGCAGATAATTCCTGCCCTTCTCATCTTTGTATTCCCAGCACCCAGGACACTCCCTGAATCATAAGAGACACTTAAAATACTTTAAAAAGTTAATGAATAAATGAAAAGTATTAATCATACATTTGATGTAATTATTTGTTAATAATTACAGCTCTCTCTGCTGTTAATAGAAACAGCTTTCTCTGCTATAGGAGATGAAATGGGATTCATCTATTTTTACCCATTATTCTCTTTCTTTCTTTCTTTCTTTCTTTCTTTCTTTCTTTCTTTCTTTCTTTCTTTCTTTCTTTCTTTCTTTCTTTCTTTCTTTCTTTCTATTTCAGAATATTGTGGGGGTACAAAGATTTTGGTTACATTTAATGCCTTTGCCTCACCAAGCCTGGGCTAAAAAGTATGCCCTTCCCCCATACAGTGCTCTCCACATCCATTAGTTGTGAGTTTACCCAACCTCTCCATCTGACTAGCAACCAATGAATATTACTTCCATGTGAGCACCTTAGTGTTGATCAGTTAGTACCAATTGATGGTGAGTACATGTGGTGCTTGTTTTTCTATTCTTGTGATACCTCACTTTGAAGGATGGGCTTAAGCTCTATCCAGGATAATATAAGAGGTGCTAGTTCACAGTTGATTTTGTAGTTGAGTAGCATTCCATGGTATACATATACCACATTTTATTAATCCACTCATGTATTGATGGGCACTTGGGTTGTTTCCACATCTCTGCAATTGTGCATTGAAGCACATTTTCTTTATTTACTCACTGGTTGGTGGACACTTAGTTTGATTCCATATCTTGGCTACTGTGAAGAGTACTGCAATAGACCTGGGGTGCAGATGTCCCTTTGATATAATGATTTAATTTCCTTTGAATGCATACCCAGTATTGAAATTGCTGGATCATGTGGTAGTTCTATTTTTAATATTTTGAGAACCTTTTCATAATGACTATACTGATTTACTTTCCCAACAGTGGTGTGTAAAGGGTTTCCTTTCCTTCACATCCTCACCAACACTTGTTAATATTTGTCTTTTTGATAATAGCCATTCTAACAGAGTAAAGTAATATCTCATTGTGGTTTTGACTTGTGTTTCCTTGATTATTAGTGATGTTGAACATTGTTCTCATGAAATTTTGTCCATTTGTATATTTTCTTTTGATAAATGTCTATTCGGATCATTTGCCTATTTTTTAATCAGGTTGTTTTCTTTTTATTGAGTTGAGTACCTTAAATATTTTGGATGTTAAGCCCATATCAGATGTATAGTTTGCAAATGTTTTCTCCCGTTCCTGAGGTTGTCCCTTTAATACTTTTGGGCTCTCAATTCTGTTCCATTAATTTGTGTATCTATTTTTATGCCAAGACCATGCTGTTTTGGTTACTAATGCTTTGTAGTATATTTTTAAATCAGATAGTGTGATGCATCCAGCTTTGTTCTTTTTGCTCAAGATTGCTTTGGCTATTCAAGGTCTTTTTGGTTTCATATGAATTTGAGAATTGGTTTTTCTATTTATGTAAAAATTGTCATTGATATTTTGATTGGGATTTCATTGGATCTGTAGACTACTTTGGGTGATATGGACTCAGACTTTATAACATATTTATTTTTCCAATTCATGAACATGGAATATCTTTCTATTTAAAAAAATACTGATTTTTGGATGTTTATTTTGTATCCACTGTCTTTCCTAAATTTGTTTATTAGGTCTAACTGGTTTTTGGTGAAGTCTTTAAAGTTTCTCTATATAAGATCATGTTATCTGCAAACAGGGAAAGGTTAACTTCTTCCTTTTAAATTTGTATGCCTTTTTCTTTTTCCTCTTGCCTAATTGCTCTAGGATTTCCAATACTATGATGAAAATAAGCATTTAAAGTCGGTTTCCTTGTCTTGTTCCAAATCTTACAGGAGAAGCTTTCAGCTTTTTTCTATTCAGTATCATGATAGTTGTGAGTTTGTTATACATTGCCTTTATTGTGTTGAGATACATTCCTTGTATACCTAATACGGTGAAAGTTTTTTTTATCATGAGGAGATGTTGAATTTTTCAAGTGGTTTTCTGCATCTATTGAAATGATCATATGGTTTTTGTCCTTTTTTTTCTTAATGTGCTGTATCATGCTTATTGATTTGCATACATTGAACCTATGCAACCCTGGGATGAGTATCACTTGATTATGGTGAATGATCTTTTAATCTTTTTAATGTGCTATTGAATTTGATTTTCTAGTATTTTATTGAGAATTTTTACATCTACATTCATCAGGGATATTGGCCTTTAGTTTCCTTTATTGGTAGTATCCTTGTCTGGTTTTGGAATCAGGGTAATGTTGACTTCCTAGAATGATATTTTGGAATATTTGAGAAGAACTGGTATTAGTTCTTCTTTAAATGTTCAGTAGAATTCAGCAATGAAGCCATCAGGTCCTTGGATTTTCTTTGATGGAAAGTTTTTTATTACTGATTCAATTTCCTTACTCATTATTTTTCTGTTCAGATTTTTCTATTTCATCATAATTCAACCTTAGTATATTGCATGTGTCCAGAAATTTATCCATTTCTTCTAGGTAACTCAATTTTTAGGCATATAATTGTTTATAGTAGTCTTTTCTAGTCCTTTCTGCGTCTATTGTTTCAGTTGTAATATCTACTTTTTCGTCTCTGACTTTATTTATTTGAGTCTTATCTCCTTTTTTCTCAGTCTAGCTAAATGTCAATTTTGTTTATTTTTTTAAAAAAACAACTCTTTGTTTTCTTGATGTTTTGTATTATTTTTCTAGTCTCAATTTCATTATTTCTGCTCTGATCTTTATTATTTCCTTCCTTCTAATACTTTTGGATTGAGTTTGTTCTTGATTTTATATTTTCTTGAGTTATAATGAGAGGTTGTTTATTTGAGATCTCTCTTTTTTAATGTAGGCATTTATTGCTATAAATTTCCCCCTTAGAATAACTTTTTCTGTATCTCATAGATTTTCATATGTTGTGTTTCTGTTTTCATTTGTCTAAAGAAATTTAACTTTTCTTTTAATGCCTTCATTGATCCATTGGTTATTCAGGAGCATGTTGTTTAATTTTCATGTATTTGTAAGATTTCCTAAGTTCTCTCTTTTATTTATTTCTACTTTTATACCATTGTAGTCAGAAAACATACTTCATATGAATTCAGTGTTTTTAAATTAGCTGAGACTTATTTTGTGGCCTGAAATATATTCTGTCCTGGAGAATGTTCTATGTGTAAATGAGAAGAATATGTTTTCTGTAGTTGTTGAGGGGGAATGTTCTGTAAATATCTATTAGGTCCATTAGGTCTAGAGTGCATTTAAATATGTTGTTTCTCTGATTGATTTTTGTGGCTGGATAGTCTGTCCTTTGCTGATGGTGGGGTGTTAAAGTCCTCTACTGTTACCATATTGCAGTCTATGTCTCCCTTTTGAATGTTATGCTCTCTTGCTGTATTTAACTGTTAATCATTACATAATGACCTTCTTTGTCTTATTTTGTAGTTTTTGACTTACAGTCTATTTTATATGATATAAGTATGACTATTCCTGCTCTCTTTTGGTTTCTTTTTGCATGGAATATCTTTTTCCATCTTTTCACTTTCAGCCTATGCATGTTCATACAGTGGAAGTGAGTCTCTGGTAGGCAGCATATAATTAGGCCTTGTTATTTTTATCATTTCAGCCACTCTATGACTTTAACAGGATAATTTATTCCATTTACAATCAAGATGATTATTGATACATAAGGAGTTACTATTGTTCTTTTATTAATTATTTTCTAATTTTTTTTGATAGATTCTTTCTTATTTTCTTCCTCTCTTACTGTCTTCCTTTGAGGTTAAGTGATTTTATCTAGTAATATGATTTGATTCTTTGCTTTTTACTGTAGTATATCTGTTATAGGTTTTTGATTTGTGGTTACCATGAGGCTTACAAAAAATATCCTATAGTTATAATAGGTTATTTTAAGCTGATATTAAATTAGCTTTGATTAAAAAAAGAAAAAAAAAACAACCTTACACTTTAACTCCACTCTCCCATATTTTGATTTTTTCCATGTCATAATTTACATTTTTTATGTTGCATATTCCTTAAAAATTATTGTAGTTATTATTTTTAATAGTTTTGATTTTTAACCTTCTTACTAAAGAGATGTGATTTACCCACCACCATCACAGTATTAGAATATTCTAATACTCTAATATTGAGTATTTGACTGTGTACTTACTTCTACCAGTGAGTTTTAGACTTTTAGATGTTTTCATATTACTCATTAGCATCCTCTTATTTCAGCTTGAAGAATTCTCTTTAGCATTTCTTGTAAGACTGGTATGGTGGTGATGAAGTCTCTCAACTTTTGTTTGTCTGGAGAAGTCTTTATTTCTTCATTATTCCTGAAGGACAGCATTGGTTCCTACAGCATTCTTGGTTGGAAGTATTTTTTGCTTCTGCACTTTGACTATATCAGTCCATTCTTTCCTAGCCTATAAGCTTTCTGCTCATAAGTCTGCTACTAGGTATATTAGGACTCCATTGTATGTGATTTGCTTCTTTTCTCTTGCTGCCATCAGGGTCCACTGTTTTGATCTTTGGGAATATTATAATTTGGGAATTATAATATTTCTTGGGTTAGTCTTATTTGGATTGAATTTGATTGGAGACCTTTGACCTTCCTGTACCTAAATATTTATCTTTTTCCAGGTTTGGAAGATTTTCTGCTGTTATTTTCTTAAATAAGTTTACGCCTCTTTATGACTCTTTGATCCCTCTTAGATGCCCACGATTTGTAAACTTGTACTTTGGGTACTGTCCCATGAAACCCTTAAGCTTTTTTATTCCTTTTCACTCTTATTTCTTCTCTGACTTTATCTTTTCATATAGCCTGTCTTCCAGTTCACAGATTCTTTCTTCTGCTTGATGAATTCTACTCTCGATGCACTCTATTGCATTTTAAATTTTGTTCACTGTATTTTTCAGCTCCAGGTATACCATTTTATTTTTGTTTTATTATTTCTACCTCCCTTTTAAATTTCTCTGGTAAATTTCTGTATTGTTTCTGTGTATTTTTTTGAATATTGCTGAGCTTTCTTAAAATAGCTATTTTGAATTCTTTGTCAGCCAGTTCATACATATTCATCTTTTTAGGGTTAGTCATGTGAACTCTTATTTTGTTTGTTTAGTGACATCATATTTGCCTGACTGATCTTCATCCTTATAGTCATGCATTGATGTCTCTCCATTAAAGAAGTAGATATTTATTCCAGCATTTGCAGTCTGGATTTGTCTGGAAATGTCCTTCAACAGCAAACTTGCCCAGAGATTCTGGGCAGCCCACCTGGTATGGTCCCTAGACCTATGCCCACTGCAGCTGTTGTAGCACTAGGGGGTATCCTAAACCCAGGACTGTATTATGGTAGGCCCTGCCTGGGCTGGAATCCCATGGCCTCTAAGGCTGGCTCAGAAGCAGCCTGTAATTTTGTGGATGCCAAGGCTGGCACTGTAGTGAGGGGACCCTCAAGTGAAGGGTTGGTGAGGCCTGCTTGCTGATGAGGCTTATCTAAAATCCAATGCTGCTGCTGTTGGCTGGTGGTGATGCAGGCCAGAATTCAAGTTTGTTTCACAGGGCTATGGCTTTCTGTCTAGTGCTGGGGCAGGTCTAGAGACTCAATCCACAGTTACCCATCTGGAGTCAGAGACTGTGAGGGTCTTCCTGGTGCTGGGATTCACTGTGGTAGGCTCAGTATTGGGGTTCAAGGCAAGGTCCTACATTTATTTTCATCTATTCTCCCAAACAAATGGTACTTCAAGATACCATGCTATGTTGCCTAGGGTTGGGGAAGGGTGACATAGGTAATGTAAACCTATCATCCTACCCTCTTAAATGTGTCTTTTCTTTTCTTTTTTTTTTTTTTATTTCGGCATATGATGGGGGTACATATTTTAAGGTTTCAATAAATGCCCTTTCCCCCCTCCCCCGACAAGACTAAGTCTCCAGCATGACCATTCCCCAGACGGTGCACTTCTCACTCATTATGTATGTATATACCCACCCCCCACCCCCCTGCCCAATACCCTATTACTGTAGTACCTATGTGTCCACTTAGGTGCTGCTCAGTTAATACCAGTTTGCTGGTGAGTATATGTGGTTCTTGTTTTTCCATTCTTAGGATACTTCACTGAGTAGTATGGGTTCCAGCTCTAACCAGGAAAATATAAGATGTGCTATATCACCATTGTTTCTTAGAGCTGAATAGTACTCCATGGTATACATATACCACATTTTATTAATCCATTCTTGGATTGATGGGCACTTGGGCTGCTTCCACAGCCTTGCAATTATGAATTGTGCTGCTATAAACATTCGAGTGCAGGTGTCTTTCTTGTAGAGTGTCATTGGATCTTTTGGGTA
>VSMD01139250.1:0-21608 GCA_008750895.1 Mirza zaza | reverse complement strand
ACAGGGGGACGGGGGGGGGATGGGTAGATACATATATAATGAGTGAGAAGTGCACCGTCTGGGGGATGGTTATGCTGGAGACTCAGACTTGTGGGGGGAGGGGGGGAAAGGGCAGTTATTGAAACCTTAAAATCTGTATCCCCATCATATGCCGAAATAAAAAAAAATAATTAAAAAATAAATAAATAAATAAAAAAAAGAAATTAATTGGCCAACTAAAAAAAAAAAAATATATATATATATGTATATATATATATATATATATAAAACAATTAGCCGGGCATGGTGGCGCAAAAAGAAAGAAAGAAAAAAAGAAAGAAAGAAAAAAAGAAAAAAAATTAAAAAATCCAAAAACCTCTTCACCATCTGTGTTCTCGGTTTCAGTTAATACTGTCACTATCCCTTTGGTTTTCTAAACTTGCAAATTTAGTATAATCTGTTTGACTTATCCTTTGTCCTGAATATTACACATATTGTACTATTATCTTTACCTCTTCTCTAGCTTCCTTTGTATATGTTACGAATTAGTGTTTAATAAAAGCATAGGGAGCTGGGCATGGTGGCTCACATCTGTAATCCTAGCACTCTGGGAGGCTGAGGTGGGAGGATCACTTGAGGTCAGGAGTTCGAGACCAGCCTGAGCAAAAATGAGACCCTGTTTCTACTAAAAATAGAAAAAATTAGCCGGCATGGTGGCACATGCCTGTAGTCCCAGCTACTCGGGAGGCTGAGGCAGGAGGATTACTTGAGCCCAGGAGTTTGACATTGCTGTCAAACAACAGCAACGAGCTAGGCTGTTGAGGTAAGCTGATGCCATGGTACTCTAGCCCGGGCAACAGAGTGAGACTCTGTCTCAAAAAAAAAAAAAAAAAAAAAGCATAGGGAAAAAACAGCAAAGAAATGTTCCCAAATGTATATAGTAGTTATATATGGATGGTGAGATTATATGTTGTTTTCTCCTTTCTGGTTTTGTGAATCTAGTATCTTTTTAATTCACTCCCTTATCTGCTCTGACTTGACTATTGCAGTAGGCTCCTCTGTGGTCTTCCTGCCTCCTGTCTCTTTTCCATTCCAGCTTTTTTCTATACTGTTGTTGTAGTTACTGTCCTGGTGATCATTTCCTTGCTTAAAAACTTCTGTTGGGGTTCCTCAAAAAGTCAAACATAGAATTACCATATGACCCAGCAATTCTACTCCTACGTATTAATGTATACCCAAGAAAATTAAAAGCAGGCTTTCAAACAAAAACGTGTACACAAATGTTCATAGCAACATTACAGTATTGCCCCCCCCCCCGCCTTATCTGTGGGGGATACGTTTCAAGACCCTCAGTGGATGTCTGAAACTGCAGCTAATATTGAATCCTATATATACGGTGTTTTCGATTTGATAAGCGAGATGGCTACTAAGTGACTAATGGGTGGGCAGTATACAGTGTGGATACACTGGACAAAGAAGGAATGATTCATGTCCTGGGCAAAACAGCCCCAGATTTCATCATGCTGCCCAGAATGGCATGTGCAATTTAAAACTTATGAATTGTTTATTTCTGGAATATTCCATTTAATATTTTCAGACCATGGTTGACCACAGGTAACTGAATTCATGGAAAATGAAACCATGGATAAGAGGAGACTACTGTCTTTATCATAGCCAAAAAGGGGAAACAACCCCAATGTCTATCAACTGATGAATAGACAAACAAATGTGATATATTCATACAAGAGAGTACTATTCACCCATAAAAAGGAATGAAGTAGTGATACATGCTACAACATGGGTGAACTAAATATTATTCTAAGTGAAAGAAGCCAGACAGAAGAAAATCTCATATTGTATGATTCCATTTATATGTCATTTCCAGAATAGGCAGATCCTTACAGATAGAGGGCAGATTAGTGGCTGTCAGGGACTGGAGGCAGGGAGGAATAGAGAGCAAGTGCTTAATGGGTACAGGGTTTCTTTTGGAAGTAGATAGTGGTGATGGTTGTGCAATGTTATGAATGTACTGGAAGCTATTGAATTGTACACCATAAAGTGGTTAAAATGGTGAATTTTATGTTTTGTGAATTTAACCTCAATTTTATAAAACTATGTTGTTTTTCTGTTACTTACAGGATAAAGTTCAAACTCTTTAACTCAGTATACAGGGTCCTACCTATGTTTCTAGTCTCATTATTCGCATGTACTTTCCTCTCACAAATGTTCTAGACATATTGAATGTAAAACTTCTTTTTTGTATCTATGTGTCTTTACATATGCTTTCCCTCTGCCTAGAATACCAACATTCTTCTATTCCACTTGGCAAATTTTTACTTACTTTGGAAGATCCTGCTAAAGTGTTACCCTCACATGAAGCTTTTCACAGCTACCCCAGGGACACTTAGTTGCTTTCTGATCTCTAGTCCCACAGTACTTTATTCATATTTCTCTTCTAGCACATAGGTTGTTCTGTAACTTGTCAGTTAACATATGTTTCCCATTTCATCAGGGACTTTTAAACTTTTTTAGAGGTCATAGATGATATAAACTGTGGACTCTCTAGAAAAATACACATGTATGCATATATTTACACAATTTTTCATGGGGTTCATAAACCTCCCAAAGGGCCTGCACAGACCTATTCACCTGCATTAGAATCACCTGGAATGCTTGTTTATAAAGCCAATCTCCAGGTCCCACCCCTAGTTACTGAATCAGAATCTTTTTTTTGAGACAGCATCTCACTCTGTCACTGAGACTGGAGTACAGTGGCACGATCATAGATCACAGCAAGCTTGAACTCCTGGACTCAAGTAATCCTCTTGCCTCAGCCTTCCAAGTAGCTGGGACTATAGGTGTGCACCACTACGCCTGGCTAATTTTTAAAAATATTTTTGTAGAGACAGGGTCTTGTTATGTTGCCCAGGCTGGTCTCAAACTCCTGGCGATCATAGCTCACTGCAGGCTCAAACTTCTGGGCTCAAGTGATCCTCCCACCTCAGCCTCCCAAAATGTTAGGATTACAGGCACGAGCCACCACACCTGGCCTAAATCAGAATTTTTTGATTGTGGGCCCCAAAGATCTTGAACAATCCCACTAGGGGATTCTTTTCCTCATTAGACTTTGAGAACCAGTGTCCTAGGTTAAGGACCCCCACAGTAGACAGTAAGTTTTTGAGGGCAGAGAGTAGATCTTATTGATCCCAAAATTATATTGATCTTTGGATCTTATTGATTCTAAGATATCACCATGTAATACAGAGCAGGGCAAGAAAGAGATCACTTTCAACTATGGTGATGACAAAAGGTAGCAATAGGAAATGAGAATAACCTGGCCCTTGGAAAATAGGTAGATTTTCAGCAGGCTGAGATGAGGTAGTAGAAAACATTGCCAGCACAGAGATCAACAGCAGCAAGGGAGAGAGGCTAGAAAGTGCTATGTATTATATATTCATGGGACTGATAGAATAGCAGGAAATAAGGCTGGACAAGAGGTTTATTTAATCATTAAATAACTATTCTGCTCCTACCATGTGCTAGACACAAAATAAAAATATGACTGAGACATGGCTTTTGCTCCTAAGAAATAAGAGCAATCTAGTAGTAGGGGAAACAAACAGACAAAATGTGATAAAGGGTAACAACAGAGACTGAAATTTGAGACATCTTCACAGAGAAGGTAATTAATTAAATAGAAACAGAGAGAATGAATAGACATTTACCAAGTGCACAAGGTTAGGCAGGACATTTCAGGAAAATAAATTAAATCACCCTGGCATGCTGGGGTGAAATAGTATGGCCCATTCTTATAACTGAAAATAGACTGGTATAACTGAACTATATAAAATAAGGAATTGATGACAGAAGATAAAGTTGGATAGACAGGCAGGGTTCAGAGGACAAAAGAGACTTGCATGCCAAACTGTGTAGTATAATTGGTAGCTACTGAGGAGTTTTAAAGGGAAAGGTGAACCGTGTTTTAGATGCCTGGTTACAGTGTGAAGGATAAGGGAAAAACCAGAAGTAGAGACTAGTTTAAGACAGTCATTGGAATTCTCAAGGGAGAAATGAAGGCCTGAACAAAAGAGAGCAGGTAATAGATTCAGAGAGGTATTTCTAAAGAAGAATCAATGGGTCTTTGCTGACTAAGTGAATATGGAGAGTGTGAGGGGAATTAAAAGGGCTTAAAGCCATTAAATGGCATTAAAATGGCTTAAAGCTTTAAAAGGCCCTGGTTTAGGAGCCTAGGTCAATGGAAAGACCATTAGCCAGGAACAAGACTATAGGCAGTAAAACAAGTTTGGGGAATGGTGGCAGTGATATAATAATTACTAACATATACTGAGAGCCTGCTGTATGGCAAGCGCTATACTAAATGCTTTATATGTGCTTGTACATTTAATTCTCACAACAACCTTAAATGAAGCAGATATTAATATAATCCCCATTTTTACAATAGCATTTAAGAGGTGAGCAGAAAATGAGGAACCAGTGAAAGAGATTGAGATTATATTCATTAAATATTATGAATTTTGTTCTTATTAATTTATATATGCATCCACTTGGGAAAGTACTGTGTTTCCCCTAAAATAAGACCTCCCCATAAAATCAGCCCTAGCAGGATTTCTAAGCATGTGCACAATAGAAGTCCTACCCCCCCTAGGCCGGGCGCGGTGGCTCACGCCTGTAATCCTAGCTCTCTGGGAGGCCGAGGTGGGCGGATCGTTTGAGCTCAGGAGTTCAAAACCAGCCTGAGCAAGAGCGAGACCCCATCTCTACTATAAATAGAAAGAAATTAATTGGCCAACTAATATATATAGAAAAAATTAGCCGGGCATGGTGGCACGTGCCTGTAGTCCCAGCTACTCGGGAGGCTGAGGCAGGAGGATCACTTGAGCCCAGGAGTTGGAGGTTGCTGTGAGCTAGGCTGACGCCACGGCACTCACTCTAGCCTGGGCAATAAAGTGAGACTCTGTCTCAAAAAAAAAAAGAAAAGAAAAGAAATAAAAATTTTTTAAAAAAGAAGCTATTGTGGTAATCCGGGAGAGAGATGATGAGAGTCTGAATTAAGTCACTGTGATAGGGCTAAAGTGGGAGGGACAGACTCCAAAGGTAGAATTGGCATGGGTACTGGCAGGCATCCTTGATTTTATCTTACCTTTAACCAATAGTGAATCTTTGACAAATATTTCTCTGATTCTATTAAAAGTCAGTGACACTGTTTCCTATTTTTTGAGCTTCTGCCCTCTGCTTATGTCAGCTGGCACATCATTTAGGTAATAAGATTAAATGTTAAAATGCCTAATTCCTTCAATAGGATTTTCTAGGTTCTAATTGGACTGAGCAACCAACTTGAATTCCTTGATTTATGATGAAATTCATTATTGCCCAACAGCACTGTGGCTCCCTGCCCACAATGGATAATTTTATTTGGCAGAAATTTATTGAGCACTTATATGTATCAAACATCATCCTAGAGAGAAATAAGAAATGGTCCCTATTCTTATGAAACTCATACCTTAGTGTGAGAGACATATGTATAAGCAGATAATTATAGCACCATGGGATAAGTGTTGTGGCAAAAGTAAGTATAGTATATCATGAAAGAATATAGAACTACCTAACCCATTTTAGGGGTGTTAAGGAAGACTTTCTAGAAGAGATGATGATCTAATAGTGTTTTGAAGGAAAGGTAGGAGTTAGCTAAGTGAAATATTAGAGAGAAAGGTATTCTAGAAAAAGGGACAGAAATGAGAGAGTATGGGCTCTTCAGGGATCCAAAAGTAGCTGTGTATGACAGGAGCAAAGAGTGGTTAGAAATGACACTAGAGAGAGACAGAGGCTGGAGAGCCCAGGAAGGGTGTTGTAGGTGAAGCTATGCCTAGGCATTTGGACTGTATTCGGAAGCTATGAGAAACCACGGAAAGACTTTTAGTAGAGCAGTCTTGGTCAAAGTGTCATTTTAGAAAGTTTACTCTAGTGACTGTGTGAGAGCTGGATTGATGGAGGACAGAGAACTGGAAGCATGAAGACTAGTTCATGCTACTAGAGTAATCCAGGTAAAAAATTTGACCACTTGAACCTAGACACTGGCAGTGAGGACAGGGAACTGGGGGCAGAGTTTAGAGATACTCAAGACTGAGTCAAGAAGCTCTGGAGACGAGTGGGGACTAGTGGAGCTAGATGTAAAGGATGAATCCTGTGCTCCAGGCTTGAGCACCATTCGCTGAATGAGGGAATTCAGGGGGACAAAGTTTGAGGTTAATGGCGGATGGGGAAAGATGATAAAATCAATTTTGTATACATTGGATTTGAGATGCCTCTGGGACATCGATGTACAGATTTATAGTAGGTACTTGGAGATATGGCTTTGAAATTTATGAGAGCGTTGTGGTTTGTCAGCATACGGCTGTTAGTTGAAGCCATGGGAATTTGGTTAATGAAACAGGAAGAGGGACGAAGATAAGACCTAAAGGAACACCACACATTTAAGGGGTGTAAGGCAGAGGAAATGGAGAAGGAAAACTTTAAAAAGGATTGAGCAGAGAAGCAGGAGAAAGTCTAGGGGAACATAATGTCCGTCACCACCCAGGGCAGTCATTCTTAGTATCTTATGTCCACCAAACACCGTCAGAGAACCTGAGTATGTTAGAAACAGAGATCTCTTTCCTCTGTGAAAGAAAAGTATATGTTTACAGGCATTCTGTTACATTTTATTTTTGACAATAAGCTTTCTTAAAACTTTTCAATTTGTAAAATATATATAATGTTCATACAACATGTATCTCTAGTTTAACAAATAATTATAAAATGAAGGCCCATATAACCACTACTCAAATCAAAAAATGAAACTATGGAAATAACATTCATCAGAAATCAAGCCGGTAGGAGAGGGGAGGGAGGGATGGGTAAAGTCACACCTAACGGGTAAAATGCACACTGTCTGGGTGATGGGCATATTTATAACTTTGACTCCAATGGTACAAAAGCAATTTATGTAACCAAAACATTTGTATCCCCATAATATTCTGAAATAAAATTTAAAAAGTGAAAGAAAGAAAGAAAAGAAATGAAACTATTAGCACCTCAGAAGCTCACTGTGTGTTCTTCCCTCCACCATCCAGGTAACTTACAGTAAGATTTTTTTTAAAAAAAACATTTTTTTTTTTTTTTTTTGAGAGAGAGTCTCACTCTGTTGCCTGGGCTAGAGTGCCATGGCGTCAGCCTAGCTCACAGCAACCTCAAACTCCTGGGCTCAAGTGATCCTCCTGCCTCAGCCTCCTGAGTGGCTGGGACTACAGTCATGCGCCACCATACCCGGCTAATTTTTTATATATATTTTTTAGTTGGTCAATTAATTTCTTTGTATTTTTAGTAGAGACAGGGTCTCACTCTTGCTCAGGCTGGTTTCGAACTCCTGACCTTGAGTGATCCGCCCTCCTCAGCCTCCCAGAGTGCTAGGGTTACAGGTGTGAACCACCACGCCCGGCCAGAAAAACATATTATTTTGTAGTAATTCATACTTACAGAAAGTTATAAAAATAGTACATATAATTACTTTATATGTTTTACTCAAATTTCTGAATATTAATATTTTACCAGATTTGCTTGATCATTCTCTCTTCTTTTTTTCTTCTCCCTCCCTTCATTTTTCTTCTCTATTTTTTTTCTGAATCCCATAAATTGTAAGCATAAGGATTCTCTCCTCCTAAATATTTCAGAGCATTTTTCCTAAAAACAAGAACATTCTCTTATATAACTACAAGTCAGGGATCAAAATCAGGAAATTAACATTAATGCAATACTACTACCTAATCTAGAGACCTTATTCAAATTTTACCAATTGTCCTGCTAATGTTATTTGATCACTATTTTTTTTTTTTTTTAGAGATGAGCTAGGCTGACGCCACGGCACTCTAGCCTGGGCAACAAAGTGAGACTCTGTCTCAAAAAAAAAAAAAGTCTGAATAGTGGTTACCTTTAGGGAGGGAGGAAGGGGAATGGGGAGGGGATAGGTATACATGATGCTTAAACTATATCAATAATTTTTTCTTTAAAAAAAATAAGAAATTTTGGCAAAATGTTAATATTTGACAAACTGACACTGTACACGAGTTTCTATTATATTATTTTCTTCCCTTTTTTGTTTGTTTATACTATTTCTAAATTTTAAAAAAGCAAATGGGAGGTGTGGAAATGCAGACTAATCTTTGAAGAAGTTCGGCAAAGGAGAAGGGCAATAGGGAAAGCAGGCAGTTGAAGAAATGCTCATTTTTTAAAAGATGGACAAAGTCTTGAGAACACTGATAGGCTGAAGAGGTGTCAGTAGAATAGACTGCTAAAACAGAAAGTTAATTCAAGAGGTAAGGTTCTAGAGGAGAGCCTCCTCATCTATTCCTCTGCTAATTACTTCATATTAATTCATTTTGTATATGAGAGGAGATCTTGAGCTTGAGACCAGCCTGAGCAAGATAGATACCTTGTCTCTACAAAAAAATAGGAAAATTAGCCGGGCATGGTGATGCATGCCTGTAGTTCCAGCTACTCGGGAGGCTGAGGCAGCAGGATTGCTTGAGCCCAGGAGTTGGAGGTTGCTGTGAGCTGTGCTGACGCCACGGCACTCTAGCCCGCTCAACACAGTGAGACCCTGCCTCAAAAAAAAAAAAAAAGATCTTTATTAAACACTATCAAATTGCCAACATTTAATAGTTGTAGTTGAATGGATAATGAAAGGATACAGTCAGATGAAGAAAAAGCAAGGCACCAAACAAAAGGCTATGACCAGAGAGAGGGTTTTTTTTGTTTGTTTTGTTTTGTTTTGTTTTTTGAGAGAGTCTCACTCCCTTGCATGGTCTAGAGTGCCATGGTGTCAGCCTAGCTCACAGCAACCTCAAACTCCTGGGCTCAAGCAATCCTCCTGCCTCAGTCTCCCTAGTAGCTGGATCTACAAGCACGCACCACCATGCCCGGCTAATTTTTTCTATATATTTTTAACTGTCCAATTAATTTCTTCTATTTGTAGTAGAGACGGGGTCTCACTCTTGCTCAGGCTGGTTTCAAACTCCTGACCTTGAGCTATCTGCCCGCCTCAGCCTCCCAGCAGAGAGAGGTTTCGAAATTCATTTATACAGTGACCATTTATTGAGCACTTATAATGTGGTAAACACTCTGGGATACAAGGATTAGTAAAATTTTGTTTCTATCATCATGTATCTTATGGTCTAATGGGGAATGATATTGTGTAAACCGAAATCTTACATTCTAGTGTAGTAAGTGCCATCGCAGAGAGGTGAACAGAGTACAATGGGGACATAGAGAACAGAACAATTAACTGTATATAATTCACATTGCCTGTAGCACAGTGATTAAAGTTTCGGGCTTTGAAGACCTATATTTGAATCCCACCATTTACTAGGTAGAAAAGTTATTTAACCCTCTAAATCTCAGCTTTTTCATTTGTAAAATGATAATAGTAGTTACCTCACAGAATTGATTGAGGATTAAGATAAACTAATGAACATAAATTGCTTAGCAAAACTGCTTGATAAATGATAGCTAGTTTGTGTTTCTGAAGCAGGCACATACTAAAGGATGGGTAGGGCACTGTTAGGTGAGGAAGAAAGAGGGAATTCTAAGAGGATGGGATACAATGTGTGAAGACATGGAGACGTCAAAGGACCGGGTGTGTATGGAATGGTGAGAAGCTTAGTATGCAGGAGTTAGAGATGGAGTGGAGAGTGAGGCTGACAAGCTAGACTGAATCCTAATATGTTAGACCAAGGAGTTTGTGTTTTGTCCTGTAGGCAATGACGAGTCAAAAGAGTGGGTTTTCTTTGGTTTTTGTAAAGATCATTTTGAAAGTAGTGTGGAAGTTGAACTGGTCTAGAATGGGGAGAGATTGGTGGCAGGACTACTTAGCAGGTGTCGTAGTTGTCTACGCTAAGTATTGTAAGAGTCTGAACCAAGATTGTGGCAACACAGGGGGAAGGCCAGGCTTGACGGAATGATGTTTATGAGTTAAAATCAATAGGACAGTATACTGATCAGTTAGATATGCAAGGTGAGAGAGACAGGGTCGTTAAGGCAAAAGCAAAAGTTTCTAGCTTAGGAACCTGACTTGTGATTGTGAATGAAAATTCAGGAATCCAATAGATTGTGGCAGTAAAGAAGACAAGTTTGATTTTAAACTAGTGGAGTTTAGGGCACGTTTGTAGCCTGTAGATAGAGATGCTTAATGGTAATTTGGAAATAGCGGTCTGGAGCTTAAGCAAGAGTTTGGGGCTGGTATTAAAAATTTTGTGATCTAGCTTTTGTATAGATGATAGTTGAAGCTGTATTGATTAGTAGATGAACTTTGTCCCATGCAGTGTGAGAAGATAAGAGACTAAGACATATTCCTAGGGAATCCCAATGAGTAAGGGTTGAACAGAAGAGGAAAGTGAAACAGGGAAAGGTAAGAAAGAGAAAAACCAGGAGATAGTAGTGTCATTTCTTCCCATGTCATCCATTTCTTCCCAGAGGCCAACCAGTAGTCTTAGGCTATATAGATACAGGTCAGTGAATTCAGCAGCTAGGAAGCTTTGCTTTAGGGTTTGATGAAGTTGTGGCAGAAAGCAGACTGCAGTGAATTGTGCAAATGGAAAAGGAGAAAGGACAGACTGGTTGCAGACTAATTGTTCCAGACATGTGGCTATGAAGGGAAGGAGGAAGAAAGGATGGTAGTTTATAATGATATAGGGGTAGAACTAGTGTTTTAACTTTCTTTTAGAATGGGGAAAAGTTAAGCATCTATATAGGTAGATAAGAAAATGTGGACCCACCCTGTTCTGATGCTTCCATTTGAGAAAATACAAAAAAAAAAAAAAATGTGGAAAATAGAAGGGAAAAGGGATAATTGATGGAACCAGTCTAGAGAGGCAATCTTCCTGATAGAATCTTCTAGTGATGACCATATGTAAGTTGGTTTAGGATGTTCAGAGTGTGAAATGAAACCACATAAGAGAGACATACACAAAAGAACAAAGCTTAGAGTTCTGTCCATTACTTGATTTTATATTCTAGAGAATACTTGTCACAGAGAACAATCAGTCTTCCTCTGGGTCTTCATCTACCCTGTTACTTTGTCCTAGAAGATTTTGTTCAGGTCCCTGACTGAAACAGCTAGTAGAAAATGCAACTCAGCTCAATTACTATTAAAACCAACTATCTCTTTGATAACTTTTATTATTTGGACTTTTCTTTCTTTTTTTTTTTTCTTGAGACACAGTCTCGCTTTGTTACCCAGGCTAGAGTGAGTGCCGTGGCGTCAGCCTAGCTCACGGCAACCTCAAACTCCTGGGCTCAAGCAGTCCTGCTGCCTCAGCCTCCCAAGTAGCTGGGACTACAGGCATGCGCCACCATGCCTGGCTAATTTTTTCTATATATATATTAGTTGGCCAATTAATTTCTTTCTATTTATAGTGGAGATGGGGTCTCACTCTTGCTCAGGCTGGTTTCGAACTCCTGACCTCCAGCAATCCACCTGCCTCGGCCTCCCAGAGTGCTAGGATTACAGGCCTGAGCCACCACGCCTGGCCTGGACTTTTCTTATTATATAATAGCTATCATTTATTTTAGAAATTTTAGGAAATATAAACAAACAAAAAAGAAAAGAAAACTGGTAACCCTACTTCCCAGAGATAGTAAATATTAACATTTTGGTATATATTCTTCTAGTCCTTTTTCCCTATGTGTGATAGCTATACATACAGCCAACCCTCATCAAACCACTTCCACAAGGCTTCTGTGAGATTCTAAATGGTCCCACTAAGTCTTCTATAGTACTTATTTGATGAGATACACAGTGGATTGATTATTGCAAATGTTATTTCCTCTGGGAATCACTAAGGAGTCTCACATTTTCATTTTCCATACATACATAACCATCAGTTTCAAGAATTCTAATTTTTTTTCTTTCTTGCTACTGAACATGAATGTCTAGTAGTTCTCCCTGGGAATTGATTAGTGAATAGATATTGTCAGGTCAAATGATTAGTGCTGTAATGAGTATGTAGGAAGCTAAGAACTTTAGAAAAAGAATTATTCATTGAAATTTTAATAAAAATTGTCATCTAGGAAAAGGGATAAGCCATCTGTAGAAGTGGTTTACAACTGTGTTGTTAATGGAAACATGAGAAACAATTAAGTTAATCAAAGTGCAACTTTAGAACTGGGAGTTAACTATTAAAAAGCATTTCTGAAAATAATTTTAAAATTACTGTAGTATTTCTGCATGGTTTTTAGTTTTTTACAAAGAAAGTGTATAGCAATACTTCCATGTCAATATATACAGATCTCGTTTTAAAATTCATATAACATAAAATTGACTAATTTGGCAATTTAAAAAATTTTATGGTTCTTGGATAAGACCATTTAACATGAGAGCTACCCTCTTAACAGATTTTCAAATGTACAGTTCAGTGGCATTTAAGTACATTCACATTGCTGTACAACCACCACCACCACCCACCTCCAGATCTTTTTCATCACCCCTAACGGAAACTCTGTACCCATTAAATAACTCCTCGTTTCTCCCTAAGTCCCTGGAAACCACTATTCTACTTCCTGTCTGTAAATTTGACTATTCTAGTACCTCATTTAAGTGGAATCATACAATATTTATCCTTTTGTGTCTGACTTACTTCACTTAGCATAATGTCTTCAAGGTTCAGCCATATTGTAGAATGTATCAGAATTTCATTTCATTTGAATGTGTGTGTGTGTATATATATATATATATATATATACCACATTTT
This sequence comes from Mirza zaza, assembly GCA_008750895.1. NCBI lineage: Eukaryota > Metazoa > Chordata > Mammalia > Primates > Cheirogaleidae > Mirza > Mirza zaza. The sequence continues at coordinate 8,832 of VSMD01139250.1, read as the reverse complement.
GTTTATCCATTCATTATTGATGGACATTTGGGTTGTTTCCACCTTTTGGCAACTGTGAATAATACTGCTTTGAGCATGGGTATAGAAATATCTATCTGTTTGAGTCCCAGTTTTCAATTCTTTTGGGTATATACTTAGAAGTGGAATTGCTGGATCATATGGTGATTCCATGTTTAATTTTTTGAGGAACTACATACAGTCAACATTCTGCATCCATGGGTCCTGCATCCACAGATTCAAACAACTGCAAATCAAAAAATTTTGAGAAAAAAGTAACAATACAACAATAAAAATAATATAAATTTTTAAAATACAATGCCTATAATCCTAGCACTCCGGGAGGCTGAGGTGGGTGGATCGTTTGAACTCAGTTGTTCAAGACCAGCCTGAGCAAGAGCGAGACCTCATCTCTACTAAAAAAATAGAAAGAAATTAGCCAGACAACTAAAAAATATATATAGAAAAAATTAGCCGGGCATGGTGGCGCATGCCTGTAGTCCCAGCTACTTGGGAGGCTGAGGCAGGAGGATTGCTTGAGCCCAGGAGTTGGAGGTTGCTGTGAGCTAGGCTGATGCCACGGCACTCTAGCCTGGGCGACACAGTGAGACTCTGTCTCAAAATAAAAATAAAAATAAATATAAATATACAGTACAACTATATATGCAGTGTGTACATTGTATTTGTTATTATAAGTAATCTAAAGATGATTTAAAGTATATGGGAGGATGTACCTAGGTTATATGCAAATACTGTACCATTTTATATAAGAGACTTGAGTATCTCTAGATTTTGGTATCCACAGGGGTCCTGGGATCAATCCCCCATGGATACTGAGGGACAATTGTACTGTTTCCTACAGCGACTGTACCATTTTACCTTTTCACCAGCAATGCACAAGAGTTACAATTTCTCCATATCCTTACCAACACTTGATCTGTTCTTTTTTGTTGTTGTTTTTAAAAAATAGTATTCATCCTAATGGATGTGAAATGGCATCTCATTTGTGGTATTGATTTCTATTTGTCTAATGATTAATGAGGTTGAGCATATTTTCACGTGCTTATTGGCCATTTGTACATCTTCTTTGGCAAAATGTCTATTTAAGTCCTTTCCCCATTTTTAAATTGAGTTGTTTATTTCACGTTGTTGATCTTCATTTTCAAAGGGTAATTTCTCTGGATACAGAATTCTAGGTTAGTGGTTTTTTATTTCAATACTTTAAATATTTCACTCCATTCTCTTCTTACTTGCATGGTTTCTGAGATGTCTGATTCTTATCCTTGTTCCTCTGTAAGTCAGGTATTTTTAAACTCTGACTTCTTTCAAGATTTTCTCTTTATCTTTGATTTTCTGCAGTTGGAAAATGGTATGGCTAGGTGCAGATTTTTAAAATACTTATCCTGCTTGGTGTTCTCTGAGCTTTCTGAATCTGTGGTTTGGTATCCGCCATTAATTTTGGAAAATTCTCAGACATCATTAGTTCAAATTTTCTTTTATTCCATTCTCTTTCTCCTTCTGGTATGTTCATTATGCCTATGTTATACCTTTTGCAAATGTCCCATAGGTATTGGATATTATGTTCCAGTTTTTAAATTATTTTTTCTATTTGCATTTCAGTTTCAGAAGTTTCTATATGTATATCATCAAGTTCACATGAGCTTCCTATAGCTAGGTCCTGTCTTCTGATGAGTCCTTAAAAGATATCCTGTATTTCTGTTACAGTGTTTTCTATTTCCAGAATTTCCTTTTGAGTATTCCTTAGAGTTTCTATCTCTCTGTTTATATTGTACATACGTTCTTGCATGTTGTCCAGTTTTTACATTAGAGCCCTTAGCATAGGAATCACAGTTATTTTAAATTCCTGGTCTAGTGATTCTAAAATCTCTGCCATATCTGAGTTCTGATGCGTACTCTGTCTCTTTATGGGTTTTTTTTTTTGCCTTTTATTAATATTAATAGTATGCTTTGTAACAATTTGTTGAGAGTCAGACATAATGTATTTGGTTAAAGGAACTGAGGTAAATAGGCATTTAGTGTGAGATTTTATGTTTATCTAGGTAAGAGTTGGGCTGAATTTACTATTTGCTGTGGCTGTGTCAGAGGCAAAACTTTTCCCCTCTGTCCTTGTTTTGGTCTCCTTTGTTGTTTTTGGGTTCCCCTGGAGACTTCGTAAATAAGATTTGAAATGTGCAGTCCTTTCAGTTGTAATCCCCTGTTATTATAAAGGAGCCCAGTTGATGTGATGGTAAGATGCGGGCCGGCAGAGGGGAAGAATTCTATATTCCTATGATTAGGTCTCAGTCATTTAGTTAGTCTGTGCCCCGGGGCTGTGATCTTTACAAGTGCTCCTCATTCCCTGCCCACTCCCCAACTTAGGTGAAAATGGAGGAAGACTAGAGAGAGTAGATTTGAATAGTTCCCTTCTCCCAGGACAGTTAGGCTCTGGTAAAACCCAAGGTGGCTTAGCTCTGGTAAAATAGATTCTCTTGAGTGCAGGCTTTTGTTCAAAGGAATAGAATGCTCTGGGCATATTTTAAAATGGTTATTTTCCCCCTCTCCCTTTCAGAAGCATGAGGGGATTTTTCTGCAACATAGTAGGGCTCCTGTAGGTAAAACTCATGTAAGTATGGGGGCCCCCCAAGACTGGGCCTCCCCTGGATTTTTTAACTCTCTTGCTTGTCCACAGGGAGCTTCTATCAGTTCATCAATTATAGTTTAAGTTTTCCTACCCCAATACTGGCTCTAATAGTGGCCTTCTGCTGCAGGCCTTCTGCTCTGGTAAGCTGTGATTCCCTGTATTCATCTGTTTCTCTACTTTGAGGGAATGTAGTTGCCTTATGACCTCAATTCTAGTTATTGATTTTCAATTTTTTCAGTTTTTTTCTTGTTGTGAGGATAGGAGTGATGACTTCCAAGGTCTTTGCTTTTCAGACTTCATAATTTTTTTCAAACAGAAGTTTGTTCATGTTTTTCCTCTATGCTCATCATTTTTTGACTATGGGGAAGATTAGGATAACATCTAAGGTTCCTTCTAATATTAAGAGTGTTTTATACATGATAAAAGATTTCAATCATCAATTAGCGTTACAAGATTATAATTTTGCTAAATGCATTCCTATATCTCAACTGGTTAGATTCACTATACTTTTATTTTCCAAACTGTGACATAATTAAGCTTAAATCTCATTTATAATTTATTGTTTCTAATGCCTTGCTGCATCCTCTTACATGTCTGGATTTTAATTTTTATCATGATAAAATACACAAAACATAACATTTACTGTTTTAGCTATTTTAAAGGGTATAATTCAGTGGCATTAAGTATATTCACAGTGTTGTGTGATTATCATTTCTCTCTAGTTCCAGAACTTTTTTATCATCCCACATGGAAACTTTGTACCATTAAGCAGTCACTCCTCATTTTCCTCTTCCTCCAGCTCCTGGCAACCACTAATCTGCTGTCTGTATCTATAAATTTACCTATTCTGGATATTTCATATAATTGGAATCATATAATATGTGGTTTTTACTTTCTTCTTATTTAAAATACTTCCCACTTCACATAACACATGTGGTCTTTTGTGTCTGACTACTTTCACTTAGCATGATATTTTGACAGTTCATCTGTGTTGTAGCATATAACAGTACTTCATTTTTATGTCTGTATAGTATTCCATTGTATGGAGATAATACATTTTGTTTATCCATTCATCCATTGATAAACATTTGGGTTATTTCTACCTTTTGGCTATTGTGAGTAGTGCCTCTATGAGCATATTTGTTCAAAGTTTTATTTGAACACCTGTTTTCAATTCTTTCGGGTATATACCTAGGAGTGGAATTGCTAGATCATATGATAATTCTATGTTTAACTTATTGAGGAATTGACACACTGTTTTCCATAGCAGCTGTACCATTTTACACACCCACCAGTAATGTATGGGAGCTCTAGTTTATCCACATTCTCACTAACACTTGCTATTATTTGTCTTTTTGATTATAGCCATCATAGTAAACGTGAAATGGTATCTCATTATGGTTTTGATTTGCATTTTCCTGATGGCTAATGATGTTGAGCATCTTTTCAAGTGCTTGTTGACCATTTGTATACCTTTTTTGGAGAAATGTCTATTGAAATCTTTGTCCTTTAAATTGGTTTGCTTATCTTTTTGTTGTTGAGTTGTAAGGAGTTCCTTACATATTTTGGATACTGGGCATTTATCAGATATATAATTTGCAAATATTTTCTCCCATTCTGTGGGCTGTATTTTCATTCCCTTGTTTTCTTTCCTAAAAATAACAGATTGGCCGGGAGCAGTGGCTCATGCCTGTAATCCTAGCACTCTGGGAGGCCAAGACAGGAGGATCACTTGAGGTCAGGAGTTCAAGCGCAGCCTGAACAAGAGTGAGACCCCCATCTCTACTAAAAAAAAATGGAAAAAACTTAGCTGGGCATGGTGGCACATATCTGTAGTCCCTGCTACTTGGGAGGCTGAGGCAGGAGAATTGTTTGAGCCCAGGAGTTTGAGGTTGTTGTGAGCTAGGCTGACGCCACGGCACTCTAGCCTGGGCAACAGAGTGAGGCTCTGTCTCAAAAAACAAACAAACAAACAAACAAACAAACCATCTTTATTGAGATATAATCAACAAGGCATACGATTCACCCGTTTAAAGTCTATAATTAAATGGTTTTTAGTATATTCCCAGAGTTGTAAAACTATCACCACAATCAATTTGCAATATTTTCATCACTGCAAAAAGAAACTGCATAGCTATTTGCAGTTACTTCCCATTGAATTTCTCTTGAAATTTTGCTTGATGTATTTGTAGTTGACCTTAAGGGGAGCTGAGCTCTTTAGTCAGCCTGAGATATAAGGTTATGGTAATAGCTTCCCACTCCATAGTACAGAGAAGATAGGTTTCTTCGTATAAGTGGGGTTATAGAGTGTTTGGAAATGATTCCCTGAAATATTCTATAAAAACAATAATTTTTGTAATTACATTTCTTAAGGGATCTACACCCTGATTAATTAATGCCTTTAGAGGCCAAACATCTACACAATAAAAGCACTGTCAGAAGGCCCATGCATTTCAGGTAGATTGGTTTATAAAAGGATTATTCTTATTGACTTCTTCTTCTTCTTTTTTTTTTTTTTTTGAGATGGAGTCTCACTCTGTTACCTGGGCTACAGTGCCATGGCATCAGCCTAACTCACAGCAACTCTTGGGCTCAAGAGATCCGTCTGCCTCAGTCTCCCAAGTAGCTGGGACTATAGGCATGCCCCACCATGCCTGGCTAATTTTATCTATTTTTTTTTTTTTTTTTTTTTTGTAGAGACGGGGTCTTGCTCTTGCTCAGGCTGGTCTCGAAGTCCTAACCTTAAGCAATCCTCCCACCTCGGCCTCCCAGAGTGCTAGGATTATAGGCATGAGCCACCATGCCCAACCCTCTTATTGACTTCTAATGCTTCTTCCAACTCTGAAATTCATTCAGGAAAGTAATAAAAGGAAAGGAGACTGGGAAACCCTTATTTCTAAATTTGGCATTCACTATTCCTAAAGTTGGAATCACCAATATTGCAGCTTAGAGAGAGATCAGAAAGTTGCTAGCAGGCTGCTTTAGACTGAGCCTTAAAGATGCCAGTATTGGCCGGGCGCGGTGGCTCAAGCCTGTAATCCTAGCTCTCTGGGAGGCCGAGGTGGGCGGATCATTTGAGCTCAGGAGTTCGAGACCAGCCTGAGCAAGAGCGAGACCCCATCTCTACTATAAATAGAAAGAAATTAATTGGCCAACTAATATATATAGAAAACATTAGCCGGACATGGTGGCACATGCCTGTAGTCCCAGCTACTTGGGAGGCTGAGGCAGCAGGATTGCTTGAGCCCAGGAGTTTGAGGTTGCTGTGAGCTAGGCTGACGCCATGGCACTCACTCTAGCCTGGGCAATAAAGTGAGACTGTGTCTCAAAAAAAAAAAAAAAAGATGCCAGTATCTTTGTGACATTTCCAAGACCAGGAGCTGATTTGTTGTTTTGTAGAGCTAGAAATTCTATTTTGTCAGTTGATGAAAAATGATCAGATTCTAACTTGAATTGTGGGGCCAATAGACTAGAAAAACTATTATATTAATTAATATTTCATAAATGTGTATAGCATTTTTATATTTTCTTTTTAATAACTTTTTTCTTTTTATTTATTTGTTTTTTATTTCAGCATATGATGGGGGTACAAATGTTAAGGTTACATATATTCCCCATGCCCCTCTCCCCCCTTAATAACTTTTTTTCTAATTTAAAGTAACATATTTGTGGAAAACTCACATTGAGAAATAAAATATAAAATATGATTAAAAATGCAAAACAGAAAGTTCGTTTCTGAGTATATACCTAAGAAAGTAAGGCAGGGACTTACACAGGTACTTGTACACATACGTTCATTAGCAGCATCATTCACAACAGCCCAAAGATGAAAGCAACCTAAACGTTCATGGATGAATAAATAAAATGTGGTATATACATACAGTGGAATATTATTCAGCCTTAAAAAGGAAGGAAATTCTGACATATACTACAATATGGGTGAACCTTGAGGACATTATTCTAAGTGAAATAAACCAGACCCTTCTAATCTGTTCTATTCCTATCCCTGAAACCTTTGTGACGTTGGCCTTTGTGTTCTTTTCCAGGTGACCAGGATGATATCTAAAAAAAGAAAGGAAGCTATAGCAACATGCAAAACAAATCTACCTTTAGGGAATGTTCTCCTTGGCTCTAGATTCCAGACTTTGATGTTTTCGTTCAACTTAAATTTTATGAGTACTTACTTATGCCAGGTATTTTGTGAGACTTTGGGATAAGAAGTTGCGTAAGATTTAGTCCCTGTCCAGGAAGAGTTCATAATTTTTTGGTGGAACACAAGCATCTAAGCAAATAATTGCCATATTTTAAAGTTTAGCCATATTTTAAAGTTTAAGTACCAGAATACAGGTGCTGTGGGAAAACAATATGGGAGCCTGAGAGTGTCTGAAGAAAATCCTCATGGAAGAAATATTTGAGCTGAATGTTGAAACATAAGGAGAAGTTTACTAGCAGTCATTAGGGAAAACAAAATGAGTAAGGGCAGAGGGGAATGAAAGAACATGGAGTGTTTAGGGGCCATCAGAAAGTTCTTTGTAAGTAGTATGGTCCATTCATGGTGACAAAACTGGAAAGATAAGATGAGACTTTCTTTATGGAATTTGGACTTTATCGTGTAGACCAATGTTTTCCAAACTTCACTTACTCATATTCTACCTTCGCTATTTTAATTTATTTTTTTATTATTTATTTAATATGTTTTTTTTATTTCAAAGTATTATGGGGTTACAAATATTTTTGGTTACATGGATCACTTTTATAATGATTGAGTCATGGTTATAAGTAGTGACCATCACCCAGATACTGTTCATTGTACCCATTAAGTCGATGTCTTAAATTTAGACAATAATATCTTGAAGTCATGAATTTTATGTTATATTTTCTTATATATATTAAAATAAGACTACACTTATTGAAATAAATATATATTTATTTGTTTACCATATTTAATCATTTTGTGTACCAGCAGTATACATTGTAACTGTTTAGAAGCTAATTCTGAGAACATCGTTTGAGAGAGATTGGGTGGAGGAAATAAAATGGGATTACTTTAACATCTATGGAAATGCTGAGAGATAGTAAAGTCCTGAACTAAAAATAAAAGATGGCCAGTGCAGTGGCTCACGCCTGTAATCCTAGCACTCTGGGAGGCCGAGGCAGGCAGATTGCTCGAGGTCAGGAGTTTGAAACCAGCCTGAGCAAGAGCGAGACCCCGTCTCTACTATAAATAGAAAGAAATTAATTGGCCAACTAATATATATAGAAAAAATTAGCCAGGCATGGTGGTGCATGCCTCTAGTCCCAGCTACTTGGGAGGCTGAGGCAGCAGGATTGCTTGAGCCCAGGAGTTTGAGGTTGCTGTGAGCTAGCCTGACGCCATGGCACTCACTCTAGCCTGGGCAACAAAGTGAGACTCTGTCTCAAAAAAAAAAAAAAAAAAAAGCCTATTGACAAAAGTGATGAAGAGGGGAAGGGATTTAGGGATTTAGAAGAGATTTAGGAGCTAGAAAAGATAGACTTAGAACAATTGGGTCTGACTGACATTTACAGAACATTCTACCCAAAATCCACTGAATATACGTTCTTCTCATCACCACATGGGACATTCTCTATGATTGACCATATCCTAGGACACAAAGTAAACCTCAAGAAATTTAAAAAAATAGAAATCATACCATGTATCTTCTCAGATCACAATGGAATAAAAGTAGAAATCAACTGTAACCGAAACTCACATTTCTACACAAAAACATGGAAACTAAACAACCTCCTACTAAATGATTACTTCATAAATGAAGAAATCAAGATGGGAATAAAAAAATTCTATGAAGAAAATGACAATGGAGAGACAAGTTATCAAATCCTCTGGGACACAGCTAAAGCAGTTCTGAGAGGAAAGTTTATCTCCATAAATGCCTATAACCAAAAGTCAAAAAGATCACAAATAGACAATCTAATGAAATGACTCAAAGAGCTGGAAAAAGAAGAACAGACCAGCCCCAAACCCAGCAGAAGAAGTGAAATCAACAAGATCAAATCAGAACTAAACGAAATTGAAAACAGGGAAGCTATTCAGGAGATTAATAAAACAAAAAGTTGGTTCTTTGAAAAAATTAACAAAATTGACACACCACTGGCTAAGCTAACAAAAAGCAGAAAAGAGAAATCTCTAATAAGCTCCATCAGGAGCAAAAAAG